>JAMRYA010000056.1:0-27371 GCA_024447215.1 Panagrolaimus sp. LJ2400
TATTCCATAGCCGTACCTTATTCCGCATCAGGTTTTCAAGGTGAATAGCCTCTGGTCGATAGAATAATGTAGGTAAGGGAAGTCGGCAAATTAGATCCGTAACTTCGGGAAAAGGATTGGCTCTAAGAATTGAGTATATTGGGTTTTTGAATGAAACTTTTGAGGATAGATCATGTTTGAGGGATTTCTACGGAATGAACTTGGACTAGTGTTTATCCTTAATTGTGGAATTCTTAAACTTGTTTAGCTTTACGGTTAAACGTCAATATACACTTAACAATTAGCTTAGAACTGACACGGACTCGGGGAATCCGACTGTCTAATTAAAACAGAGCAAATAGAAGGCGTTTATGTGCGTTGACTATTTGTGATTTCTGCCCAGTGCTCTGAATGTTAATCTAAAGAAATTTATATAAGCGCGGGTAAACGGCGGGAGTAACTATGACTCTCTTAAGGTAGCCAAATGCCTCGTCAGATAAGTCCTGACGCGCACGAATGGATTAACGAGATTCCCACTGTCCCTATCTACTATCTAGCGAAATCACAGCCCAAGGGAACGGGCTTGGTAAATACAGCGAAGACCCTATTGAGCTTGACTCTAGTCTGACTTTGTGAAGAGTCATAAGAGGTGTAGTATAAGGGGGAGACTTCGGTCAACGGTGAAATACCCCTACTTTTATCGACTCTTTACTTATTCAGTAATACGGAGATTATCTTCGGATTTTCTTTTGATTTAAATATATTTCTTTGAGAAATGTATGATCCGCACTGATGACATTGTCAGGCGGGGAGTTTGACTGGGCGGTACATCTGTCAAATAGTAACGCAGGGTGTCCTAAGGAATACTCAGTGAGGACAGAAAACCTCACGTAGACTAAAAGGAGAAAAGTATTCTTGATCTTGATTCTCAGTACGAATACAGACCGTTAAAGCGTGGCCTATCGATCCTTTTGGATTTTATAAAGTTTATAACAAGAGGTGTCAGAAAAGTTACCATAGGGATAACTGGCTTGTGGCAGCCAAGCGGTCCATAGCGACGTTGCTTTTTGATCCTTCGATGTCGGCTCTTCCTATCATTACGAAGCAGAATTCGTAAAAGCGTTGGATTGTTCACCCACTAATAGGGAACGTGAGCTGGGTTTAGACCGTCGCGAGACAGGTTAGTTTTACCCTACTGTACATGATAGTTATTGCGATAGTAGTCCTGCTTAGTACGAGAGGAACCGCAGGTCCAGACATTTGGTATATACGCTTATTCGATAGAATAATGGCGTGATGCTACGTCTGGTGGCTTATGACTGAAAGCCTCTAAGTCAGAATCCATCCTAGACAAAGCAATAATACTTTTGCATCTCGGTGTCGAGATGGCTTATAAATGCTTTTTCTGTACGGAAAAGTAGTATTGCCCCATTATATGTCCCGAAGGATCTGGTGAAAATCTGGATCCTTTGACAAAGCCTTATTACTAAGGTTAAGTGCCGGGGTGTAAGATTTCTTGCAAACGACTTGATTACTGATCTCAGTGTTGTTCTCAGTAGAGCAGCGTTTATGCTGCGATCTGTTGAGACTTAGCTGAAGATCGGATAATCTGTTTTATATGAAATTATTTGTGTTTCATATTGACTTTGATCTTTGGCTTTTGTCAATGAATAAATCCATATTATATGGGTGTTGATATATGTCATGTTTTAGTCATATGCTTTATGCATTGACTTGAGCATTTTTTCGTTCATATATTAGGCCCATATAATCTTGCATTTTTCATTGCCGTAGCCAAATGATTAGAGCTCATTTTTTGATAACATAAATATTTGTGTTTTCATATTGACTTTGGCTTGACATGATTTGTGTTTCATGTCAACTTTTTTCTTGGGCGAACTTCGAGTTAGTTGCCTTTAAAAATGGGCATTAATTGATAGATATATATTTGTGTTTCATACACATTTCTATTACTTAATGCTTATTTTTAAATGGCAATTGACTTGGAGTTTGCCCTTTTTTTTCGCCATTTTTCATGGCATATTTACTTGGCATCATTTTGCATATTTTTTAGCCTTGGGCTGAGAAAATATAAAAATGCCGCCATCTACTTTATTGTACTTTTTTTCAAAATTTTGTTAGCTTATCCTCCCTTGGTATATTTAAATAATCCCTTTATTAAGCAATTTATCCCTTTTTTCCTCAGTTTAATGACTTTTTTGGCCTTGGGCTAGTTTTAGCTTTTGTCATGCAAACGTTATGAGATAAATCCAAGATAATGGCTTTAAACTTGGAGGGAACAATTTTTTGTTTTTTGGATGATTTTTATTTCGTGAATTTATGTGCAGTAGGGTAAAACTAACCTGTCACGCGACGGTCTAAACTCAGCTCACCTTTCCTATTAGGGGGTGACCAATCTCACATTTATGCATATTTATTTTCATTTTATCAAACCCACTTTTCTCTCAGCTTTTTTGTTAGCTCAAGCCAAGATCTACTTTTCTCAGCTTAAAATGCATTAGTTTTTAGCCTTGGGCCAAAGGGCTTTACTTTTTTAAAGCAAAGCTTGTTTTAAAACTTTTGTTAAAGTCAAATTCATGGGCCGATTACTCATTATCTCAGTAACAATCTCATTTTTAAGCCCTGATTTATACCTCACTTAGTATAGCCGTCATATTTCTCAGCCCTCTAGCATATTTGGCTTAGTAAAGTTGTCATTTCAACCCCAAGCTAGGCATGGGCGCGCGAGGCCGAAGGCCGAGCGTTAGGCTTAGTCTTAGGTCTCAGGCCTCAGGTCTCAGGTTCTAAGATCTCAGGGAATTGAAAAAGTCGATTTCATACCTCATTTAGTGAAGCTGTCACCTGATTTAGTATAATTGTCATTTTATTTAGAATAGATGTCATAGCATTTAGTATAGCCGTCAAATAGCTTAGTAAAGGATATTTTAAGGTTTAAGAATACAAAAAACTATCCGTTTTTCATTTAAACATGTTTCAGAAGCTATTTGCTTTATTTTGTGATAAATTTTAATCATTGCTGATATATTTCTGAAAATTAGCCTTAGGCTTAGCCTTAGGCTTACTTCTAAGCCCTGGACTTAGGCTTACTTCTAAGCCCTGGACTTAGGCTTACTTCTAAGCCTAAGCCCTGGACTTAGGCTTACTTCTAAGCCTAAGTCTAAGCCCATGTCTCATATAGTTTAAAAGAAGAAGACACCGCAGCCATTCTTGAAAAGAAGGCTGCGGCTTTATTAGTGTTATAAGTGGATGAATGTTAAACATGAAAATAGAATTTTGGGATTGGGATATAGGGGGGACTTGAAAATTTGGGAATAGGTTTTCGATGATGGCGGATTTGATAATTTGTAAAAAAATTTTTGATAGGGTCATTTTAAGGGGATGAAAAAGGTCGGGGAAAATAGGGGGGTGCGTCATTCGGGTAGTTGGAGGGTCCAATCGATCTAATTCTTTTTGGCAACGTTAAAACCCACCCCCAAAACCTTAAAAACCCCGGGGGGAACATTTTTATTCAGGTTGGAGGGTACCCGGTCCAAAAAACTTTTTGATATTTTTTGCCAACATTTTTTCTCTTTTTTTGCAACATGCATAATAAATTATAACCGCATAATGCCAAAAGCTTTGTTTGACATAAATATGCTGTGGCTTACCCAGTAGTCCTTATTTTAGGATATAGCAGCTCAAGCCATAGACCCATATTCTCAGCTTTATATTAGATGGACTCATTTTCTAGGATTTAGTGTAGCTGTCAAATAGCTTAGTATCGGTTATATTTAAGCATAAGAATTAGAAATACTATACATTTTTCTTTATACTAGTTTCTGAAACTTTTTCTTGTATTTTGATGAAGTTTGTTCAACATAGATGATATGTTTGCTCGGATTTGCCTTAGGCTTAGCCTTAGGCTTAGTTCTAAGCCTAAGCCTAAGCCTAAGCTTCTAAGCCTAAGGCTAAGCCTTTACTTTCTGCTTCGTGAAGGGGACAGCTTTATCTTTGGATATAGCAGCTCAAGCCATGGACCCATTTTTTCAGCTTTATATTAGATGGACTCATTTTCTAGGATTTAGTGTAGCTGTCAAATAGCTTAGTATCGGTTATATTTAAGCATAAGAATTAGAAATACTATACATTTTTCTTTATACTAGTTTCTGAAACTTTTTCTTGTATTTTGATGAAGTTTGTTCAACATAGATGATATGTTTGCTCGGATTTGCCTTAGGCTTAGCCTTAGGCTTAGTTCTAAGCCTAAGCCTAAGCCTAAGCTTCTAAGCCTAAGGCTAAGCCTTTACTTTCTGCTTCGTGAAGGGGACAGCTTTATCTTTGGATATAGCAGCTCAAGCCATGGACTCATTTTCTCAGCTTGATGTGTTCATTTTTTAGCCTTGGGCTTAGATTTACACCACAAGCAACGTCATGTGATAATGCTTGTGGTGTAAATCTTTTTTGTGTGTTACGGGAAGCTTGAATTATAGGTTTCAGCACCATTAGACTTAAGCTTCACAATTTTTTTGGGATATAGGCTTTCCCCTATAACTCAGTGTTGTGTTATATGAAAGACCATATTAGCCAACTTTTCACCTCAGTCAAAAGGTTCAAAACTGAAAATTTTAAAGTTTGTAAGAATGATATTTTTGGATTACTACAGTAATATCATAAAATAATAATCACCTTTTGGGTGTTTCCGGGTCATTTTTGACCATTTTAAAGCAAAAAAATTTTTTTTGCTTTAATATGGTCAAAAGAATTCTAGACCTCCGGGTACCCCTATGTGACCCCTAGACCCCAAGGAGAGGTTCAGAAACCCCTTTTTCGTGTTTTTCGATGTTTCTTTTCCCAAGAAACAGTTACTCAATAGCATATATAATAAGTATGGTGTGTCGAACATACTTTGTGAAGGGAGGAAAAGAAAGTAAAAGAAATAACATAGCAAAGTTCGTGTTATATATATATAGCATGACATATATTCATTAGTTCTGTTATGGTTCTATTGGTATAAAAAGCTTGAATCGATGTTATATTCGAGATAAAAGTATGTTGCTAAGCTTAATTCGATCTTTTTCGATGTCGAAGCTTTGCTATACTTGAATCGATGTTATATTCGAGATAAAAGCTTTTGCTATGCTTGAATCGATGTTATATTCGAGATAAAAGTATGTTGCTAAGCTTAATTCGATCTTTTTCGATGTCGAAGCTTTGCTATACTTGAATCGATGTTATATTCGAGATAAAAGCTTTTGCTATGCTTAAATCGATGTTATATTCGAGATAAAAGTATGTTGCTAAGCTTAATTCGATCTTTTTCGATGTCGAAGCTTTGCTATACTTGAATCGATGTTATATTCGAGATAAAAGCTTTTGCTATGCTTGAATCGATGTTATATTCGAGATAAAAGTATGTTGCTAAGCTTAATTCGATCTTTTTCGATGTCGAAGCTTTGCTATACTTGAATCGATGTCATATTCGAGATAAAAGCTCTTTGCTCATATTGTTTCTTTTTACGATTTTTTCCTACATATATGCTAGCTACTTATATGTACCCTTTGACGACATAACATGGTAATGGGTGAGATTACATGAATTTGTAACATCTGTTATTATGAATATGGCTTTTTACGTTTATATAATTCCATTTTAATGGATTTATAATATGCTGACTATATGTCAAAGGAAATTAGCTTATATCTATTTCTGTAGATATTTCTAATTAAAGCGATGTGACTTTGAAAGTCGAGTTATATATCTCTTTTGAGATATATTTCTTAAAATAAATAAATGATATTTGTTTTATATAAAAACATATATCTGATTGATCCTGTCTGATTGATGTGGTCATTTCAAAGATTAAGCCATGCATGTCTAAGTACATGTGTATTTAACACGAAACCGCGTATGGCTCATTATAACAGCTAAAATTTACTTGATTTTGACTTTTATCCTACATGGATAACTGTGGTAATTCTGGAGCTAATACATGCATAAAAGAGATTTCTGTCAAAAGAGATCTTGCGTATATTAGTATTAAAACCAAGCATTCTTCGGAATGTTTTGTGTTGAAACTGAATATATCTGCTAATCGTATGGTCTTGTACCGACGATATATCATTCAAGTGTCTGATCTATCAACTTTCTATATAAGTATATAGTACTTATATGGTTTTGACGGATAACGGAGTATTAGGGTACGACTCCGGAGAAAATGCCTGAGAAACGGCGTTTACATCCAAGGAAGGCAGCAGGCGCGAAAATTACCCACTCTCAGTACGAGGAGGTAGTGACGAGAAATGACAAGATCTATTCCTTCGGGGATGGATCATTGGAATGGTTTGATTTTAAAATCATTAAAGAGTATCAATGAGAGGGCAAGTCTGGTGCCAGCAGCCGCGGTAATTCCAGCTCTCATACTGCATTGAATTGTTGTTGCGGTTAAAAAGCTCGTAGTTGGATCTGTATATGATAGGTTAGTTCATCCTTTGGATTGTAACTAATACTAAATATTTTTTATATGATTTTATTTTTTCCGTAAGGAGGAAATATGTCATATGAGTTTACTTTGAATAAATCAGAGTGCTCAAAACAGGCGTAAGCTTGTATGGTTTTGCATGGAATAATAGAACATGACTATGGTTCATGTTTTATTGGTTTTACTTACCATAGTAATGATTAAAAGGAACAAACGGGGGCATCCGTATCGCAGGGCGAGAGGTGAAATTCGTGGACCCTTGCGAGACGAACTACAGCGAAGGCATTTGCCAAGAATGTTTTCATTAATCAAGAACGAAAGTCAGAGGATCGAAGGCGATCAGATACCGCCCTAGTTCTGACCGTAAACTATGCCATCTAGCGAGTTTCGGGTGGATATTTTATATTTGCCCTTGAAACGAGCTTCCCGGAAACGAAAGTCTTTTGGTTCCGGGGGAAGTATGGTTGCAAAGTTGAAACTTAAAGGAATTGACGGAAGGTCACCACCAGAAGTGGAGCCTGCGGCTTAATTTGACTCAACACGGGAAAACTCACCCGGTCTAGACACTATAAGGATTGACAGATTGATAGCTTTTTCATGATTTGGTGGATGGTGGTGCATGGCCGTTCTTAGTTCGTGGATTGATTTGTCTGGTTAATTCCGATAACGAACGAGATTGGAGCTTAATTAAATAGAAAGATCATTCTTTATTATTTCCGTCAAAAGAAATAAGTGATTCTTTTCTTCTTAATGGGATTTGCGGCGTTCCAGTCGTAAGAAACCCAGCAATAACAGGTCTGTGATGCCCTAAGATGTCTGGGGCTGCACGCGCGCTACAATGAAAATTGCAGCGCGTGTGACCATATTCGAAAGAATTTGGTAAACGAGTCAAATTATTCCGTATTTGGGATCGAATATTGTAATTATTATTCGTGAACGAGGAACTTCAAGTAAGTGTAAGTCATCAGCTTACGCTGATTACGTCCCTGTCCTTTGTACACACCGCCCGTCGCTGCCCGGAACTGGGTTAATTCGAGAAGATTGAGGATTGTTTGTTTAAGTCTTTTTACGAAGGCTTTAACAGATGAAAATCAATTTGATCGCATTGGCTTGAACCGGGCAAAAGTCGTAACAAGGTGGCCGTAGGTGAACCTGCAGGCCGGATCATTACAAGAATTATAAAATTATAATTCAATAAAAGAATATTGGAGCTTATAAAAATGAACGGCTTTTTATCTGGTTTCTATCATAAAAGTATAAGCGTGATTGCCGTGCTTATATTAGCTTTTATGGATAGTGTTTTGCATTTTATGCGAGATATAGAATTAATGAGGCTTCTTTATTGAATCCGCCAGATATTGTTTTATTTGATATATATAAACAAAGTCATATAAAAATAAGTAAAATAAGCTTATTCAGTGGATCACTCGGTTCATACATCGATGAAGAACGCAGCAAAATGCGTTACTTTTCATGACTTGCAAACTACATGAATGAAAAAGTTTCGAATGCAAATTGCGCCGTTAGTTTTTAACTAATGGCACATTTGTTTGAGAATCATATATCTATATTATATTATATCCGTAAAAAAGATATGATATGACATTTGAAAGGTATATTAGGCCTTTCGTATAGGAAAAGTAAAGAGTTTTGGTTTTCCTTTAATGGATAAACTATATAGCTTTACTTTATTTCTATAGAAATATTTATACATTTATCCTTTTTGGATAAGCATTATACATACATGTAATATTGTATGGATAAGTACTTGAATCGACAATTTGATTATTGTTCGAGATAAAAGTTTAACTTTATCTTTGATATTACATTGTCATATATATAATGGTATATGATATTTCGCTCTTTATGATCTCAAATCAAGTGTGACTACCCGCTGAACTTAAGCATATCAGTAAGCGGAGGAAAAGAAACTAAAAAGGATTTCCTTAGTAACTGCGAGTGAAACGGGATAAGCTCAGCGCTGAATCTCTTTACTGTAATGGTAAAGCGAACTGTAGCGTATAGCATTTTTCATTATATGATATATAATATCTTAAGTTCTCTTTGACTAGAGTTCCATAGAAGGTGATAGACCTGTTAAGATATTTTATGTATTATATTTGATTTATGCTTTGAGTCGGGTTGTTTGGAAACACAGCCCAAAGTAGGTGGTAAACTTCACCTAAAGCTAAATATATGTATGAATCCGATAGCAAACAAGTACCGTGAGGGAAAGTTGAAAAGAACTCTGAAGAGAGAGTTAAATAGTACGTGAAACTGAATGAGTGGAAGCGTATAGAGTTGTCGAAAGATGGTAATAATAAGTTATATATGAGTGGAACGGATCGTAAGAATGTTTTCGTATGAATCATTTTTTGATTGCAGTTTATTCGTATATGATGCACTTGTTGCCATTGTGCTGATACAATTGATTGAGATTTTTGAAATTATATTAGAGGGCATATCTTCGGATGTGTATCCTGGTATAATGGATAAAATTCTTAGTTAATTGTCCTTTAATGGATAAAAGATGGTGTAAATATGGTTTTGTATTAAAGTTAACGCATGCGTTGGCTTTTTTACTTGATTATATTTTATGCTTTATGATATTCATTATTTATCAGTATAAAAGACAATCACCTATATGTCCCGTCTTGAAACACGGACCAAGGAGTTTATTGTATATGCGAGTCATTGAGTGAATAAAACTCATTGGCGTAATGAAAGTAAAGTATTCTTTATGAATATGATATATGATTGTATTTCTATATGGAATGCAAGTAGTATAGTCCCATCTAATTTGTTTACAAATGGGTGGAGATAGAGCATATGCAATGAGACCCGAAAGATGGTGAACTATGCCTGAGCAGGATGAAGTCAGAGGAAACTCTGATGGAAGTCCGAAGCGGTTCTGACGTGCAAATCGATCGTCTGACTTGGGTATAGGGGCGAAAGACTAATCGAACCATCTAGTAGCTGGTTCCCTCCGAAGTTTCCCTTAGGATAGCTTCAACTAAATTTTAATAGTTATACTCGGTAAAGCGAACGATTAGAGGTCTTGGGAACGAAATGTTCTCAACCTATTCTCATACTCTTAATGGGTATGATGTATATGTTTCTTAATTGAACATATGCATTGAATATAATAGTTGAAAGTGGGCCATTTTTGGTAAGCAGAACTGGCGATGCGGGATGAACCGCAAGTAAAGTTAAGGTGCCTAACTTTTTGCTCATGAGACCCCATAAAAGGTGTTAGTTGATATTGACAGCAGGACGGTGGACATGGAAGTTGTAAACCGCTAAGGAGTGTGTAACAACTCACCTGCCGAATCAACTAGCCCTGAAAATGGATGGCGCTCTAGCGAAAGACCTATACTTTACTGTTATACTATGTTGAAAACAAAGTATAACATGTAGGAGGGTGTAGTAGTTAGCGTTGAAGGTTTTCATTGTAAAATGGACTGGAGCTTCTACTAGTGCAGATCTTGGTGATAGTAGCAAACATTCAAGTGAGATCCTTGAAGGCCGAAGTGAAAAAGGTTTCCACGTGAACAGTATTTGAATGTGGGTCAGTCGGTCCTAAGGAAATAGCGCATGCTATTTGTATTATGTGTGTTTTCATATTTATATGGATTCGCATGTTTTCCGAAAGGGAAGTAGATTAATATTTCTACACTATGAGAATACGATTATATTTTTATCTCGGTAATTATATAAGGGGCGGTAACGTTATATGAACTCATATACGTCATATAAAGTTCAGAATAGAGATCTCTTCTCTATTTAAGATATTTTGTCCATGGAATGAGATCATCTCGAGATATGGATAAAGGTATTGAAAAGCATAACGGTTTTTGTTATGTTCTGATTGCTTTATATGGCCCTTGAAAATATGAGGGATCCCTAATAATGTATTCCATAGCCGTACCTTATTCCGCATCAGGTTTTCAAGGTGAATAGCCTCTGGTCGATAGAATAATGTAGGTAAGGGAAGTCGGCAAATTAGATCCGTAACTTCGGGAAAAGGATTGGCTCTAAGAATTGAGTATATTGGGTTTTTGAATGAAACTTTTGAGGATAGATCATGTTTGAGGGATTTCTACGGAATGAACTTGGACTAGTGTTTATCCTTAATTGTGGAATTCTTAAACTTGTTTAGCTTTACGGTTAAACGTCAATATACACTTAACAATTAGCTTAGAACTGACACGGACTCGGGGAATCCGACTGTCTAATTAAAACAGAGCAAATAGAAGGCGTTTATGTGCGTTGACTATTTGTGATTTCTGCCCAGTGCTCTGAATGTTAATCTAAAGAAATTTATATAAGCGCGGGTAAACGGCGGGAGTAACTATGACTCTCTTAAGGTAGCCAAATGCCTCGTCAGATAAGTCCTGACGCGCACGAATGGATTAACGAGATTCCCACTGTCCCTATCTACTATCTAGCGAAATCACAGCCAAGGGAACGGGCTTGGTAAATACAGCGGGGAAAGAAGACCCTATTGAGCTTGACTCTAGTCTGACTTTGTGAAGAGTCATAAGAGGTGTAGTATAAGGGGGAGACTTCGGTCAACGGTGAAATACCCCTACTTTTATCGACTCTTTACTTATTCAGTAATACGGAGATTATCTTCGGATTTTCTTTTTGATTTAAATATATTTCTTTGAGAAATGTATGATCCGCACTGATGACATTGTCAGGCGGGGAGTTTGACTGGGGCGGTACATCTGTCAAATAGTAACGCAGGTGTCCTAAGGAATACTCAGTGAGGACAGAAACCTCACGTAGACTAAAAGGAGAAAAGTATTCTTGATCTTGATTCTCAGTACGAATACAGACCGTTAAAGCGTGGCCTATCGATCCTTTTGGATTTTATAAAGTTTATAACAAGAGGTGTCAGAAAAGTTACCATAGGGATAACTGGCTTGTGGCAGCCAAGCGTCCATAGCGACGTTGCTTTTTGATCCTTCGATGTCGGCTCTTCCTATCATTACGAAGCAGAATTCGTAAAGCGTTGGATTGTTCACACCACTAATAGGGAACGTGAGCTGGGTTTAGACCGTCGCGAGACAGGTTAGTTTTACCCTACTGTACATGATAGTTATTGCGATAGTAGTCCTGCTTAGTACGAGAGGAACCGCAGGTCCAGACATTTGGTATATACGCTTATTCGATAGAATAATGGCGTGATGCTACGTCTGGTGGCTTATGACTGAAAGCCTCTAAGTCAGAATCCATCCTAGACAAAGCAATAATACTTTTGCATCTCGGTGTCGAGATGGCTTATAAATGCTTTTCTGTACGGAAAAGTAGTATTGCCCCATTATATGTCCCGAAGGATCTGGGTAAATCTGGATCCTTTGACAAAGCCTTATTACTAAGGTTAAGTGCCGGGGTGTAAGATTTCTTGCAAACGACTTGATTACTGATCTCAGTGTTGTTCTCAGTAGAGCAGCGTTTATGCTGCGATCTGTTGAGACTTAGCTGAAGATCGGATAATCTGTTTTATATGAAATTATTTGTGTTTCATATTGACTTTGATCTTTGGCTTTTGTCAATGAATAAATCCATATTATATGGGTGTTGATATATGTCATGTTTTAGTCATATGCTTTATGCATTGACTTGAGCATTTTTTCGTTCATATATTAGCCCATATAATCTTGCATTTTTCATTGCCGTAGCCAAATGATTAGAGCTCATTTTTTGATAACATAAATATTTGTGTTTCATATTGACTTTGGCTTGACATGATTTGTGTTTCATGTCAACTTTTTTCTTGGGCGAACTTCGAGTTAGTTGCCTTTAAAAATGGGCATTAATTGATAGATATATATTTGTGTTTCATACACATTTCTATTACTTAATGCTTATTTTTAAATGGCAATTGACTTGGAGTTTGCCCTTTTTTTTCGCCATTTTTCATGGCATATTTACTTGGCATCATTTTGCATATTTTTTAGCCTTGGGCTGAGAAAAATATAAAATGCCGCCATCTACTTTATTGTACTTTTTTTCAAAATTTTGTTAGCTTATCCTCCCTTGGTATATTTAAATAATCCCTTTATTAAGCAATTTATCCCTTTTTTCCTCAGTTTAATGACTTTTTTGGCCTTGGGCTAGTTTTAGCTTTTGTCATGCAAACGTTATGAGATAAATCCAAGATAATGGCTTTAAACTTGGAGGGAACAATTTTTTGTTTTTTGGATGATTTTTATTTCGTGAATTTATGTGCAGTAGGGTAAAACTAACCTGTCACGCGACGGTCTAAACTCAGCTCACCTTTCCTATTAGGGGGTGACCAATCTCACATTTATGCATATTTATTTTCATTTTATCAAACCCACTTTTCTCTCAGCTTTTTTGTTAGCTCAAGCCAAGATCTACTTTTCTCAGCTTAAAATGCATTAGTTTTTAGCCTTGGGCCAAAGGGCTTTACTTTTTTAAAGCAAAGCTTGTTTTAAAACTTTTGTTAAAGTCAAATTCATGGGCCGATTACTCATTATCTCAGTAACAATCTCATTTTTAAGCCCTGATTTATACCTCACTTAGTATAGCCGTCATATTTCTCAGCCCTCTAGCATATTTGGCTTAGTAAAGTTGTCATTTCAACCCCAAGCTAGGCATGGGCGCGCGAGGCCGAAGGCCGAGCGTTAGGCTTAGTCTTAGGTCTCAGGCCTCAGGTCTCAGGTTCTAAGATCTCAGGGAATTGAAAAAGTCGATTTCATACCTCATTTAGTGAAGCTGTCACCTGATTTAGTATAATTGTCATTTTATTTAGAATAGATGTCATAGCATTTAGTATAGCCGTCAAATAGCTTAGTAAAGGATATTTTAAGGTTTAAGAATACAAAAAACTATCCGTTTTTCATTTAAACATGTTTCAGAAGCTATTTGCTTTATTTTGTGATAAATTTTAATCATTGCTGATATATTTCTGAAAATTAGCCTTAGGCTTAGCCTTAGGCTTACTTCTAAGCCCTGGACTTAGGCTTACTTCTAAGCCCTGGACTTAGGCTTACTTCTAAGCCTAAGCCCTGGACTTAGGCTTACTTCTAAGCCTAAGTCTAAGCCCATGTCTCATATAGTTTAAAAGAAGAAGACACCGCAGCCATTCTTGAAAAGAAGGCTGCGGCTTTATTAGTGTTATAAGTGGATGAATGTTAAACATGAAAATAGAATTTTGGGATTGGGATATAGGGGGGACTTGAAAATTTGGGAATAGGTTTTCGATGATGGCGGATTTGATAATTTGTAAAAAAATTTTTGATAGGGTCATTTTAAGGGGATGAAAAAGGTCGGGGAAAATAGGGGGGTGCGTCATTCGGGTAGTTGGAGGGTCCAATCGATCTAATTCTTTTTGGCAACGTTAAAACCCACCCCCAAAACCTTAAAAACCCCGGGGGGAACATTTTTATTCAGGTTGGAGGGTACCCGGTCCAAAAAACTTTTTGATATTTTTTGCCAACATTTTTTCTCTTTTTTTGCAACATGCATAATAAATTATAACCGCATAATGCCAAAAGCTTTGTTTGACATAAATATGCTGTGGCTTACCCAGTAGTCCTTATTTTAGGATATAGCAGCTCAAGCCATAGACCCATATTCTCAGCTTTATATTAGATGGACTCATTTTCTAGGATTTAGTGTAGCTGTCAAATAGCTTAGTATCGGTTATATTTAAGCATAAGAATTAGAAATACTATACATTTTTCTTTATACTAGTTTCTGAAACTTTTTCTTGTATTTTGATGAAGTTTGTTCAACATAGATGATATGTTTGCTCGGATTTGCCTTAGGCTTAGCCTTAGGCTTAGTTCTAAGCCTAAGCCTAAGCCTAAGCTTCTAAGCCTAAGGCTAAGCCTTTACTTTCTGCTTCGTGAAGGGGACAGCTTTATCTTTGGATATAGCAGCTCAAGCCATGGACCCATTTTTTCAGCTTTATATTAGATGGACTCATTTTCTAGGATTTAGTGTAGCTGTCAAATAGCTTAGTATCGGTTATATTTAAGCATAAGAATTAGAAATACTATACATTTTTCTTTATACTAGTTTCTGAAACTTTTTCTTGTATTTTGATGAAGTTTGTTCAACATAGATGATATGTTTGCTCGGATTTGCCTTAGGCTTAGCCTTAGGCTTAGTTCTAAGCCTAAGCCTAAGCCTAAGCTTCTAAGCCTAAGGCTAAGCCTTTACTTTCTGCTTCGTGAAGGGGACAGCTTTATCTTTGGATATAGCAGCTCAAGCCATGGACTCATTTTCTCAGCTTGATGTGTTCATTTTTTAGCCTTGGGCTTAGATTTACACCACAAGCAACGTCATGTGATAATGCTTGTGGTGTAAATCTTTTTTGTGTGTTACGGGAAGCTTGAATTATAGGTTTCAGCACCATTAGACTTAAGCTTCACAATTTTTTTGGGATATAGGCTTTCCCCTATAACTCAGTGTTGTGTTATATGAAAGACCATATTAGCCAACTTTTCACCTCAGTCAAAAGGTTCAAAACTGAAAATTTTAAAGTTTGTAAGAATGATATTTTTGGATTACTACAGTAATATCATAAAATAATAATCACCTTTTGGGTGTTTCCGGGTCATTTTTGACCATTTTAAAGCAAAAAAATTTTTTTTGCTTTAATATGGTCAAAAGAATTCTAGACCTCCGGGTACCCCTATGTGACCCCTAGACCCCAAGGAGAGGTTCAGAAACCCCTTTTTCGTGTTTTTCGATGTTTCTTTTCCCAAGAAACAGTTACTCAATAGCATATATAATAAGTATGGTGTGTCGAACATACTTTGTGAAGGGAGGAAAAGAAAGTAAAAGAAATAACATAGCAAAGTTCGTGTTATATATATATAGCATGACATATATTCATTAGTTCTGTTATGGTTCTATTGGTATAAAAAGCTTGAATCGATGTTATATTCGAGATAAAAGTATGTTGCTAAGCTTAATTCGATCTTTTTCGATGTCGAAGCTTTGCTATACTTGAATCGATGTTATATTCGAGATAAAAGCTTTTGCTATGCTTGAATCGATGTTATATTCGAGATAAAAGTATGTTGCTAAGCTTAATTCGATCTTTTTCGATGTCGAAGCTTTGCTATACTTGAATCGATGTTATATTCGAGATAAAAGCTTTTGCTATGCTTAAATCGATGTTATATTCGAGATAAAAGTATGTTGCTAAGCTTAATTCGATCTTTTTCGATGTCGAAGCTTTGCTATACTTGAATCGATGTTATATTCGAGATAAAAGCTTTTGCTATGCTTGAATCGATGTTATATTCGAGATAAAAGTATGTTGCTAAGCTTAATTCGATCTTTTTCGATGTCGAAGCTTTGCTATACTTGAATCGATGT
Source organism: Panagrolaimus sp. LJ2400 (assembly GCA_024447215.1). Taxonomy (NCBI): domain Eukaryota; kingdom Metazoa; phylum Nematoda; class Chromadorea; order Rhabditida; family Panagrolaimidae; genus Panagrolaimus; species Panagrolaimus sp. LJ2400. The sequence continues at coordinate 15,825 of JAMRYA010000056.1, forward strand.
CATATTCGAGATAAAAGCTCTTTGCTCATATTGTTTCTTTTTACGATTTTTTCCTACATATATGCTAGCTACTTATATGTACCCTTTGACGACATAACATGGTAATGGGTGAGATTACATGAATTTGTAACATCTGTTATTATGAATATGGCTTTTTACGTTTATATAATTCCATTTTAATGGATTTATAATATGCTGACTATATGTCAAAGGAAATTAGCTTATATCTATTTCTGTAGATATTTCTAATTAAAGCGATGTGACTTTGAAAGTCGAGTTATATATCTCTTTTGAGATATATTTCTTAAAATAAATAAATGATATTTGTTTTATATAAAAACATATATCTGATTGATCCTGTCTGATTGATGTGGTCATTTCAAAGATTAAGCCATGCATGTCTAAGTACATGTGTATTTAACACGAAACCGCGTATGGCTCATTATAACAGCTAAAATTTACTTGATTTTGACTTTTATCCTACATGGATAACTGTGGTAATTCTGGAGCTAATACATGCATAAAAGAGATTTCTGTCAAAAGAGATCTTGCGTATATTAGTATTAAAACCAAGCATTCTTCGGAATGTTTTGTGTTGAAACTGAATATATCTGCTAATCGTATGGTCTTGTACCGACGATATATCATTCAAGTGTCTGATCTATCAACTTTCTATATAAGTATATAGTACTTATATGGTTTTGACGGATAACGGAGTATTAGGGTACGACTCCGGAGAAAATGCCTGAGAAACGGCGTTTACATCCAAGGAAGGCAGCAGGCGCGAAAATTACCCACTCTCAGTACGAGGAGGTAGTGACGAGAAATGACAAGATCTATTCCTTCGGGGATGGATCATTGGAATGGTTTGATTTTAAAATCATTAAAGAGTATCAATGAGAGGGCAAGTCTGGTGCCAGCAGCCGCGGTAATTCCAGCTCTCATACTGCATTGAATTGTTGTTGCGGTTAAAAAGCTCGTAGTTGGATCTGTATATGATAGGTTAGTTCATCCTTTGGATTGTAACTAATACTAAATATTTTTTATATGATTTTATTTTTTCCGTAAGGAGGAAATATGTCATATGAGTTTACTTTGAATAAATCAGAGTGCTCAAAACAGGCGTAAGCTTGTATGGTTTTGCATGGAATAATAGAACATGACTATGGTTCATGTTTTATTGGTTTTACTTACCATAGTAATGATTAAAAGGAACAAACGGGGGCATCCGTATCGCAGGGCGAGAGGTGAAATTCGTGGACCCTTGCGAGACGAACTACAGCGAAGGCATTTGCCAAGAATGTTTTCATTAATCAAGAACGAAAGTCAGAGGATCGAAGGCGATCAGATACCGCCCTAGTTCTGACCGTAAACTATGCCATCTAGCGAGTTTCGGGTGGATATTTTATATTTGCCCTTGAAACGAGCTTCCCGGAAACGAAAGTCTTTTGGTTCCGGGGGAAGTATGGTTGCAAAGTTGAAACTTAAAGGAATTGACGGAAGGTCACCACCAGAAGTGGAGCCTGCGGCTTAATTTGACTCAACACGGGAAAACTCACCCGGTCTAGACACTATAAGGATTGACAGATTGATAGCTTTTTCATGATTTGGTGGATGGTGGTGCATGGCCGTTCTTAGTTCGTGGATTGATTTGTCTGGTTAATTCCGATAACGAACGAGATTGGAGCTTAATTAAATAGAAAGATCATTCTTTATTATTTCCGTCAAAAGAAATAAGTGATTCTTTTCTTCTTAATGGGATTTGCGGCGTTCCAGTCGTAAGAAACCCAGCAATAACAGGTCTGTGATGCCCTAAGATGTCTGGGGCTGCACGCGCGCTACAATGAAAATTGCAGCGCGTGTGACCATATTCGAAAGAATTTGGTAAACGAGTCAAATTATTCCGTATTTGGGATCGAATATTGTAATTATTATTCGTGAACGAGGAACTTCAAGTAAGTGTAAGTCATCAGCTTACGCTGATTACGTCCCTGTCCTTTGTACACACCGCCCGTCGCTGCCCGGAACTGGGTTAATTCGAGAAGATTGAGGATTGTTTGTTTAAGTCTTTTTACGAAGGCTTTAACAGATGAAAATCAATTTGATCGCATTGGCTTGAACCGGGCAAAAGTCGTAACAAGGTGGCCGTAGGTGAACCTGCAGGCCGGATCATTACAAGAATTATAAAATTATAATTCAATAAAAGAATATTGGAGCTTATAAAAATGAACGGCTTTTTATCTGGTTTCTATCATAAAAGTATAAGCGTGATTGCCGTGCTTATATTAGCTTTTATGGATAGTGTTTTGCATTTTATGCGAGATATAGAATTAATGAGGCTTCTTTATTGAATCCGCCAGATATTGTTTTATTTGATATATATAAACAAAGTCATATAAAAATAAGTAAAATAAGCTTATTCAGTGGATCACTCGGTTCATACATCGATGAAGAACGCAGCAAAATGCGTTACTTTTCATGACTTGCAAACTACATGAATGAAAAAGTTTCGAATGCAAATTGCGCCGTTAGTTTTTAACTAATGGCACATTTGTTTGAGAATCATATATCTATATTATATTATATCCGTAAAAAAGATATGATATGACATTTGAAAGGTATATTAGGCCTTTCGTATAGGAAAAGTAAAGAGTTTTGGTTTTCCTTTAATGGATAAACTATATAGCTTTACTTTATTTCTATAGAAATATTTATACATTTATCCTTTTTGGATAAGCATTATACATACATGTAATATTGTATGGATAAGTACTTGAATCGACAATTTGATTATTGTTCGAGATAAAAGTTTAACTTTATCTTTGATATTACATTGTCATATATATAATGGTATATGATATTTCGCTCTTTATGATCTCAAATCAAGTGTGACTACCCGCTGAACTTAAGCATATCAGTAAGCGGAGGAAAAGAAACTAAAAAGGATTTCCTTAGTAACTGCGAGTGAAACGGGATAAGCTCAGCGCTGAATCTCTTTACTGTAATGGTAAAGCGAACTGTAGCGTATAGCATTTTTCATTATATGATATATAATATCTTAAGTTCTCTTTGACTAGAGTTCCATAGAAGGTGATAGACCTGTTAAGATATTTTATGTATTATATTTGATTTATGCTTTGAGTCGGGTTGTTTGGAAACACAGCCCAAAGTAGGTGGTAAACTTCACCTAAAGCTAAATATATGTATGAATCCGATAGCAAACAAGTACCGTGAGGGAAAGTTGAAAAGAACTCTGAAGAGAGAGTTAAATAGTACGTGAAACTGAATGAGTGGAAGCGTATAGAGTTGTCGAAAGATGGTAATAATAAGTTATATATGAGTGGAACGGATCGTAAGAATGTTTTCGTATGAATCATTTTTTGATTGCAGTTTATTCGTATATGATGCACTTGTTGCCATTGTGCTGATACAATTGATTGAGATTTTTGAAATTATATTAGAGGGCATATCTTCGGATGTGTATCCTGGTATAATGGATAAAATTCTTAGTTAATTGTCCTTTAATGGATAAAAGATGGTGTAAATATGGTTTTGTATTAAAGTTAACGCATGCGTTGGCTTTTTTACTTGATTATATTTTATGCTTTATGATATTCATTATTTATCAGTATAAAAGACAATCACCTATATGTCCCGTCTTGAAACACGGACCAAGGAGTTTATTGTATATGCGAGTCATTGAGTGAATAAAACTCATTGGCGTAATGAAAGTAAAGTATTCTTTATGAATATGATATATGATTGTATTTCTATATGGAATGCAAGTAGTATAGTCCCATCTAATTTGTTTACAAATGGGTGGAGATAGAGCATATGCAATGAGACCCGAAAGATGGTGAACTATGCCTGAGCAGGATGAAGTCAGAGGAAACTCTGATGGAAGTCCGAAGCGGTTCTGACGTGCAAATCGATCGTCTGACTTGGGTATAGGGGCGAAAGACTAATCGAACCATCTAGTAGCTGGTTCCCTCCGAAGTTTCCCTTAGGATAGCTTCAACTAAATTTTAATAGTTATACTCGGTAAAGCGAACGATTAGAGGTCTTGGGAACGAAATGTTCTCAACCTATTCTCATACTCTTAATGGGTATGATGTATATGTTTCTTAATTGAACATATGCATTGAATATAATAGTTGAAAGTGGGCCATTTTTGGTAAGCAGAACTGGCGATGCGGGATGAACCGCAAGTAAAGTTAAGGTGCCTAACTTTTTGCTCATGAGACCCCATAAAAGGTGTTAGTTGATATTGACAGCAGGACGGTGGACATGGAAGTTGTAAACCGCTAAGGAGTGTGTAACAACTCACCTGCCGAATCAACTAGCCCTGAAAATGGATGGCGCTCTAGCGAAAGACCTATACTTTACTGTTATACTATGTTGAAAACAAAGTATAACATGTAGGAGGGTGTAGTAGTTAGCGTTGAAGGTTTTCATTGTAAAATGGACTGGAGCTTCTACTAGTGCAGATCTTGGTGATAGTAGCAAACATTCAAGTGAGATCCTTGAAGGCCGAAGTGAAAAAGGTTTCCACGTGAACAGTATTTGAATGTGGGTCAGTCGGTCCTAAGGAAATAGCGCATGCTATTTGTATTATGTGTGTTTTCATATTTATATGGATTCGCATGTTTTCCGAAAGGGAAGTAGATTAATATTTCTACACTATGAGAATACGATTATATTTTTATCTCGGTAATTATATAAGGGGCGGTAACGTTATATGAACTCATATACGTCATATAAAGTTCAGAATAGAGATCTCTTCTCTATTTAAGATATTTTGTCCATGGAATGAGATCATCTCGAGATATGGATAAAGGTATTGAAAAGCATAACGGTTTTTGTTATGTTCTGATTGCTTTATATGGCCCTTGAAAATATGAGGGATCCCTAATAATGTATTCCATAGCCGTACCTTATTCCGCATCAGGTTTTCAAGGTGAATAGCCTCTGGTCGATAGAATAATGTAGGTAAGGGAAGTCGGCAAATTAGATCCGTAACTTCGGGAAAAGGATTGGCTCTAAGAATTGAGTATATTGGGTTTTTGAATGAAACTTTTGAGGATAGATCATGTTTGAGGGATTTCTACGGAATGAACTTGGACTAGTGTTTATCCTTAATTGTGGAATTCTTAAACTTGTTTAGCTTTACGGTTAAAACGTCAATATACACTTAACAATTAGCTTAGAACTGACACGGACTCGGGGAATCCGACTGTCTAATTAAAACAGAGCAAATAGAAGGCGTTTATGTGCGTTGACTATTTGTGATTTCTGCCCAGTGCTCTGAATGTTAATCTAAAGAAATTTATATAAGCGCGGGTAAACGGCGGGAGTAACTATGACTCTCTTAAGGTAGCCAAATGCCTCGTCAGATAAGTCCTGACGCGCACGAATGGATTAACGAGATTCCCACTGTCCCTATCTACTATCTAGCGAAATCACAGCCAAGGGAACGGGCTTGGTAAATACAGCGGGGAAAGAAGACCCTATTGAGCTTGACTCTAGTCTGACTTTGTGAAGAGTCATAAGAGGTGTAGTATAAGGGGGAGACTTCGGTCAACGGTGAAATACCCCTACTTTTATCGACTCTTTACTTATTCAGTAATACGGAGATTATCTTCGGATTTTCTTTTTGATTTAAATATATTTCTTTGAGAAATGTATGATCCGCACTGATGACATTGTCAGGCGGGGAGTTTGACTGGGGCGGTACATCTGTCAAATAGTAACGCAGGTGTCCTAAGGAATACTCAGTGAGGACAGAAACCTCACGTAGACTAAAAGGAGAAAAGTATTCTTGATCTTGATTCTCAGTACGAATACAGACCGTTAAAGCGTGGCCTATCGATCCTTTTGGATTTTATAAAGTTTATAACAAGAGGTGTCAGAAAAGTTACCATAGGGATAACTGGCTTGTGGCAGCCAAGCGTCCATAGCGACGTTGCTTTTTGATCCTTCGATGTCGGCTCTTCCTATCATTACGAAGCAGAATTCGTAAAGCGTTGGATTGTTCACCCACTAATAGGGAACGTGAGCTGGGTTTAGACCGTCGCGAGACAGGTTAGTTTTACCCTACTGTACATGATAGTTATTGCGATAGTAGTCCTGCTTAGTACGAGAGGAACCGCAGGTCCAGACATTTGGTATATACGCTTATTCGATAGAATAATGGCGTGATGCTACGTCTGGTGGCTTATGACTGAAAGCCTCTAAGTCAGAATCCATCCTAGACAAAAGCAATAATACTTTTGCATCTCGGTGTCGAGATGGCTTATAAATGCTTTTCTGTACGGAAAAGTAGTATTGCCCCATTATATGTCCCGAAGGATCTGGGTAAATCTGGATCCTTTGACAAAGCCTTATTACTAAGGTTAAGTGCCGGGGTGTAAGATTTCTTGCAAACGACTTGATTACTGATCTCAGTGTTGTTCTCAGTAGAGCAGCGTTTATGCTGCGATCTGTTGAGACTTAGCTGAAGATCGGATAATCTGTTTTATATGAAATTATTTGTGTTTCATATTGACTTTGATCTTTGGCTTTTGTCAATGAATAAATCCATATTATATGGGTGTTGATATATGTCATGTTTTAGTCATATGCTTTATGCATTGACTTGAGCATTTTTTCGTTCATATATTAGCCCATATAATCTTGCATTTTTCATTGCCGTAGCCAAATGATTAGAGCTCATTTTTTGATAACATAAATATTTGTGTTTCATATTGACTTTGGCTTGACATGATTTGTGTTTCATGTCAACTTTTTTCTTGGGCGAACTTCGAGTTAGTTGCCTTTAAAAATGGGCATTAATTGATAGATATATATTTGTGTTTCATACACATTTCTATTACTTAATGCTTATTTTTAAATGGCAATTGACTTGGAGTTTGCCCTTTTTTTTCGCCATTTTTCATGGCATATTTACTTGGCATCATTTTGCATATTTTTTAGCCTTGGGCTGAGAAAAATATAAAATGCCGCCATCTACTTTATTGTACTTTTTTTTCAAAATTTTGTTAGCTTATCCTCCCTTGGTATATTTAAATAATCCCTTTATTAAGCAATTTATCCCTTTTTTCCTCAGTTAATGACTTTTTTGGCCTTGGGCTAGTTTTAGCTTTTGTCATGCAAACGTTATGAGATAAATCCAAGATAATGGCTTTAAACTTGGAGGGAACAATTTTTTGTTTTTTGGATGATTTTTATTTCGTGAATTTATGTGCAGTAGGGTAAAACTAACCTGTCACGCGACGGTCTAAACTCAGCTCACCTTTCCTATTAGGGGGTGACCAATCTCACATTTATGCATATTTATTTTCATTTTATCAAACCCACTTTTCTCTCAGCTTTTTTGTTAGCTCAAGCCAAGATCTACTTTTCTCAGCTTAAAATGCATTAGTTTTTAGCCTTGGGCCAAAGGGCTTTACTTTTTTAAAGCAAAGCTTGTTTTAAAACTTTTGTTAAAGTCAAATTCATGGGCCGATTACTCATTATCTCAGTAACAATCTCATTTTTTAAGCCCTGATTTATACCTCACTTAGTATAGCCGTCATATTTCTCAGCCCTCTAGCATATTTGGCTTAGTAAAGTTGTCATTTCAACCCCAAGCTAGGCATGGGCGCGCGAGGCCGAAGGCCGAGCGTTAGGCTTAGTCTTAGGTCTCAGGCCTCAGGTCTCAGGTTCTAAGATCTCAGGGAATTGAAAAAGTCGATTTCATACCTCATTTAGTGAAGCTGTCACCTGATTTAGTATAATTGTCATTTTATTTAGAATAGATGTCATAGCATTTAGTATAGCCGTCAAATAGCTTAGTAAAGGATATTTTAAGGTTTAAGAATACAAAAAACTATCCGTTTTTCATTTAAACATGTTTCAGAAGCTATTTGCTTTATTTTGTGATAAATTTTAATCATTGCTGATATATTTCTGAAAATTAGCCTTAGGCTTAGCCTTAGGCTTACTTCTAAGCCCTGGACTTAGGCTTACTTCTAAGCCCTGGACTTAGGCCTTACTTCTAAGCCTAAGCCCTGGACTTAGGCTTACTTCTAAGCCTAAGTCTAAGCCCATGTCTCATATAGTTTAAAAGAAGAAGACACCGCAGCCATTCTTGAAAAGAAGGCTGCGGCTTTATTAGTGTTATAAGTGGATGAATGTTAAACATGAAAATAGAATTTTGGATTGGGATATAGGGGGGACTTGAAAATTTGGGAATAGGTTTTCGATGATGGCGGATTTGATAATTTGTAAAAAAATTTTTGATAGGGTCATTTTAAGGGGATGAAAAAGGTCGGGGAAAATAGGGGGGTGCGTCATTCGGGTAGTTGGAGGGTCCAATCGATCTAATTCTTTTTGGCAACGTTAAAACCCACCCCCAAAACCTTAAAAACCCCGGGGGGAACATTTTTATTCAGGTTGGAGGGTACCCGGTCCAAAAAACTTTTTGATATTTTTTGCCAACATTTTTTCTCTTTTTTTGCAACATGCATAATAAATTATAACCGCATAATGCCAAAAGCTTTGTTTGACATAAATATGCTGTGGCTTACCCAGTAGTCCTTATTTTAGGATATAGCAGCTCAAGCCATAGACCCATATTCTCAGCTTTATATTAGATGGACTCATTTTCTAGGATTTAGTGTAGCTGTCAAATAGCTTAGTATCGGTTATATTTAAGCATAAGAATTAGAAATACTATACATTTTTCTTTATACTAGTTTCTGAAACTTTTTCTTGTATTTTGATGAAGTTTGTTCAACATAGATGATATGTTTGCTCGGATTTGCCTTAGGCTTAGCCTTAGGCTTAGTTCTAAGCCTAAGCCTAAGCCTAAGCTTCTAAGCCTACAGGCTAAGCCTTTACTTTCTGCTTCGTGAAGGGGACAGCTTTTATCTTTGGATATAGCAGCTCAAGCCATGGACCCATTTTTTCAGCTTTATATTAGATGGACTCATTTTCTAGGATTTAGTGTAGCTGTCAAATAGCTTAGTATCGGTTATATTTAAGCATAAGAATTAGAAATACTATACATTTTTCTTTTATACTAGTTTCTGAAACTTTTTCTTGTATTTTGATGAAGTTTGTTCAACATAGATGATATGTTTGCTCGGATTTGCCTTAGGCTTAGCCTTAGGCTTAGTTCTAAGCCTAAGCCTAAGCCTAAGCTTCTAAGCCTAAGGCTAAGCCTTTACTTTCTGCTTCGTGAAGGGGACAGCTTTATCTTTGGATATAGCAGCTCAAGCCATGGACTCATTTTCTCAGCTTGATGTGTTCATTTTTTAGCCTTGGGCTTAGATTTACACCACAAGCAACGTCATGTGATAATGCTTGTGGTGTAAATCTTTTTTGTGTGTTACGGGAAGCTTGAATTATAGGTTTCAGCACCATTAGACTTAAGCTTCACAATTTTTTTGGGATATAGGCTTTCCCCTATAACTCAGTGTTGTGTTATATGAAAGACCATATTAGCCAACTTTTCACCTCAGTCAAAAGGTTCAAAACTGAAAATTTTAAAGTTTGTAAGAATGATATTTTTGGATTACTACAGTAATATCATAAAATAATAATCACCTTTTGGGTGTTTCCGGGTCATTTTTGACCATTTTAAAGCAAAAAAATTTTTTTTGCTTTAATATGGTCAAAAGAATTCTAGACCTCCGGGTACCCCTATGTGACCCCTAGACCCCAAGGAGAGGTTCAGAAACCCCTTTTTCGTGTTTTTCGATGTTTCTTTTCCCAAGAAACAGTTACTCAATAGCATATATAATAAGTATGGTGTGTCGAACATACTTTGTGAAGGGAGGAAAAGAAAGTAAAAGAAATAACATAGCAAAGTTCGTGTTATATATATATAGCATGACATATATTCATTAGTTCTGTTATGGTTCTATTGGTATAAAAAGCTTGAATCGATGTTATATTCGAGATAAAAGTATGTTGCTAAGCTTAATTCGATCTTTTTCGATGTCGAAGCTTTGCTATACTTGAATCGATGTTATATTCGAGATAAAAGCTTTTGCTATGCTTGAATCGATGTTATATTCGAGATAAAAGTATGTTGCTAAGCTTAATTCGATCTTTTTCGATGTCGAAGCTTTGCTATACTTGAATCGATGTTATATTCGAGATAAAAGCTTTTGCTATGCTTAAATCGATGTTATATTCGAGATAAAAGTATGTTGCTAAGCTTAATTCGATCTTTTTCGATGTCGAAGCTTTGCTATACTTGAATCGATGTTATATTCGAGATAAAAGCTTTTGCTATGCTTGAATCGATGTTATATTCGAGATAAAAGTATGTTGCTAAGCTTAATTCGATCTTTTTCGATGTCGAAGCTTTGCTATACTTGAATCGATGTCATATTCGAGATAAAAGCTCTTTGCTCATATTGTTTCTTTTTACGATTTTTTCCTACATATATGCTAGCTACTTATATGTACCCTTTGACGACATAACATGGTAATGGGTGAGATTACATGAATTTGTAACATCTGTTATTATGAATATGGCTTTTTACGTTTATATAATTCCATTTTAATGGATTTATAATATGCTGACTATATGTCAAAGGAAATTAGCTTATATCTATTTCTGTAGATATTTCTAATTAAAGCGATGTGACTTTGAAAGTCGAGTTATATATCTCTTTTGAGATATATTTCTTAAAATAAATAAATGATATTTGTTTTATATAAAAACATATATCTGATTGATCCTGTCTGATTGATGTGGTCATTTCAAAGATTAAGCCATGCATGTCTAAGTACATGTGTATTTAACACGAAACCGCGTATGGCTCATTATAACAGCTAAAATTTACTTGATTTTGACTTTTATCCTACATGGATAACTGTGGTAATTCTGGAGCTAATACATGCATAAAAGAGATTTCTGTCAAAAGAGATCTTGCGTATATTAGTATTAAAACCAAGCATTCTTCGGAATGTTTTGTGTTGAAACTGAATATATCTGCTAATCGTATGGTCTTGTACCGACGATATATCATTCAAGTGTCTGATCTATCAACTTTCTATATAAGTATATAGTACTTATATGGTTTTGACGGATAACGGAGTATTAGGGTACGACTCCGGAGAAAATGCCTGAGAAACGGCGTTTACATCCAAGGAAGGCAGCAGGCGCGAAAATTACCCACTCTCAGTACGAGGAGGTAGTGACGAGAAATGACAAGATCTATTCCTTCGGGGATGGATCATTGGAATGGTTTGATTTTAAAATCATTAAAGAGTATCAATGAGAGGGCAAGTCTGGTGCCAGCAGCCGCGGTAATTCCAGCTCTCATACTGCATTGAATTGTTGTTGCGGTTAAAAAGCTCGTAGTTGGATCTGTATATGATAGGTTAGTTCATCCTTTGGATTGTAACTAATACTAAATATTTTTTATATGATTTTATTTTTTCCGTAAGGAGGAAATATGTCATATGAGTTTACTTTGAATAAATCAGAGTGCTCAAAACAGGCGTAAGCTTGTATGGTTTTGCATGGAATAATAGAACATGACTATGGTT
>JAMRYA010000057.1:0-107957 GCA_024447215.1 Panagrolaimus sp. LJ2400
TTTAGGCTTAGTCTTAAGCCCCGAGATTTGTGAACATCTCAAAATGGATATGTTTTACTATGAAAACGCTTAAATATGATCATTTTGTTCGTTTTTATTCCAAAACACTCCTTTGCTAATGAATTACTGCATCTTTTATATGTTTTACATTTTCTACTTTAGGCTTAGGCTTAGGCTTAGTCTTAAGCCCCGAGATTTGTGAACATCTCAAAATGGATATGTTTTACTATGAAAACGCTTAAATATGATCATTTTGTTCGTTTTTATTCCAAAACACTCTATTGCTAATGAATTACTGCAACTTTTATATGTTTTTATTCGTCTACTTAAGCTAAAGCCCCGAGAATTGTGAACATCTCAAAATGGATATGTTTTACTATGAAAACGCTTAAATATGATCATTTTGTTCGTTTATATTCCAAAACTCTCTATTGCTAATGAATTACTGCAACTTTTAAATGTTTTACATTTTCTACTTTAGGCTTAGGCATAGGCTTAGTTCTAAGCCCCGAAATTTGTGAACATCTCAAAATGGATATGTTTTACTATGAAAACACTTTAACATGATCACTTTGTTCGTTTTTATTCCAAAACACTCCTTTGCTAATGAAGACTGCATCTTTTATATGTTTTACATTTTCTACTTTAGGCTTAGGCTTAGGCTTAGTCTTAAGCCCCGAGATTTGTGAACATCTCAAAATGGATATGTTTTACTATGAAAACGCTTAAATATGATCATTTTGTTCGTTTTTATTCCAAAACACTCCTTTGCTAATGAATTACTGCATCTTTTATATGTTTTACATTTTCTACTTTAGGCTTAGGCTTAGACTTAGTCTTAAGCCCCGAGATTTGTGAACATCTCAAAATGGATATGTTTTACTATGAAAACGCTTAAATATGATCATTTTGTTCGTTTTTATTCCAAAACGCTCTATTGCTAATGAATTACTGCATCTTTTATATGTTTTACATTTTCTACTTTAGGCTTAGGCATAGGCTTAGTTCTAAGCCCCGAGATTTGTGAACATCTCAAAATGGATATGTATTTACTATGAAAACGCTTAAATATGATCATTTTGTTCGTTTTTATTCCAAAACACTCCTTTGCTAATGAATTACTGCATCTTTTATATGTTTTACATTTTCTACTTTAGGCTTAGGCTTAGGCTTAGTCTTAAGCCCCGAGATTTGTGAACATCTCAAAATGGATATGTTTTACTATGAAATCGCTTAAATATGATCATTTTGTTCGTTTATATTCCAAAACACTCTATTGCTAATGAATTACTGCAACTTTTATATGTTTTTATTCGTCTACTTAAGCTTAAGCCCCGAGAATTGTGAACATCTCGAAATGGATATGCTTTACTATGAAAACGCTCAAACATGATCACTTTGTTCGTTTATATTCCAAAACACTCCTTTGCTAATGAATTACTGCATCTTTTATATGTTTTACATTTTCTACTTTAGGCTTAGGCTTAGGCTTAGTCTTAAGCCCTGAGATTTGTGAACATCTCAAAATGGATATGTTTTACTATGAAAACGCTTAAATATGATCATTTTGTTCGTTTTTATTCCAAAACACTCCTTTGCTAATGAATTACTGCATCTTTTATATGTTTTACATTTTCTACTTTAGGCTTAGGCTTAGGCTTAGTCTTAAGCCCCGAGATTTGTGAACATCTCAAAATGGATATGTTTTACTATGAAAACGCTTAAATATGATCATTTTGTTCGTTTTTATTCCAAAACACTCTATTGCTAATGAATTACTGCAACTTTTAAATGTTTTACATTTTCTACTTTAGGCTTAGGCATAGGCTTAGTTCTAAGCCCCGAGATTTGTGAACATCTTAAAATGGATATGTTTTACTATGAAAACGCTTAAATATGATCATTTTGTTCGTTTATATTCCAAAACACTCTATTGCTAATGAATTACTGCAACTTTTAAATGTTTTACATTTTCTACTTTAGGCTTAGGCATAGGCTTAGTTCTAAGCCCCGAGATTTGTGAACATCTTAAAATGGATATGTTTTACTATGAAAACGCTTAAATATGATCATTTTGTTCGTTTATATTCCAAAACACTCTATTGCTAATGAATTACTGCAACTTTTATATGTTTTTATTCGTCTACTTAAGCTTAAGCCCCGAGAATTGTGAACATCTCAAAATGGATATGCTTTACTATGAAAACGCTCAAACATGATTACTTTGTTCGTTTTTATTCCAAAACACTCCATTGCTAATGAATTACTGCATCTTTTATATGTTTTACATTTTCTACTTTAGGCTTAGGCTTAGGCTTAGTCTTAAGCCCCGAGATTTGTGAACATCTTAAAATGGATATGTTTTACTATGAAAACGCTTAAATATGATCACTTTGTTCGTTTTTATTCCAAAACACTCCATTGCTAATGAATTACTGCATCTTTTATATGTTTTACATTTTCTACTTTAGGCTTAGGCTTACGCTTAGTCTTAAGCCCCGAGATTTGTGAACATCTTAAAATGGATATGTTTTACTATGAAAACGCTTAAATATGATCATTTTGTTCGTTTATATTCCAAAACACTCTATTGCTAATGAATTACTGCAACTTTTAAATGTTTTACATTTTCTACTTTAGGCTTAGGCATAGGCTTAGTTCTAAGCCCCGAAATTTGTGAACATCTCAAAATGGATATGTTTTACTATGAAAACACTTTAACATGATCACTTTGTTCGTTTTTATTCCAAAACACTCCTTTGCTAATGAATGACTGCATCTTTTATATGTTTTACATTTTCTACTTTAGGCTTAGGCTTAGGCTTAGTCTTAAGCCCCGAGATTTGTGAACATCTCAAAATGGATATGTTTTACTATGAAAACGCTTAAATATGATCATTTTGTTCGTTTTTATTCCAAAACACTCCTTTGCTAATGAATTACTGCATCTTTTATATGTTTTACATTTTCTACTTTAGGCTTAGGCTTAGGCTTAGTCTTAAGCCCCGAGATTTGTGAACATCTCAAAATGGATATGTTTTACTATGAAAACGCTTAAATATGATCATTTTGTTCGTTTTTATTCCAAAACACTCCATTGCAAATGAATTACTGCATCTTTTATATGTTTTACATTTTCTACTTTAGGCTTAGGCATAGGCTTAGTTCTAAGCCCCGAGATTTGTGAACATCTTAAAATGGATATGTTTTACTATGAAAACGCTTAAATATGATCATTTTGTTCGTTTATATTCCAAAACACTCTATTGCTAATGAATTACTGCAACTTTTATATGTTTTTATTCGTCTACTTAAGCTTAAGCCCCGAGAATTGTGAACATCTCAAAATGGATATGCTTTACTATGAAAACGCTCAAACATGATTACTTTGTTCGTTTTTATTCCAAAACACTCCATTGCTAATGAATTACTGCATCTTTTATATGTTTTACATTTTCTACTTTAGGCTTAGGCTTAGGCTTAGTCTTAAGCCCCGAGATTTGTGAACATCTTAAAATGGATATGTTTTACTATGAAAACGCTTAAATATGATCACTTTGTTCGTTTTTATTCCAAAACACTCCATTGCTAATGAATTACTGCATCTTTTATATGTTTTACATTTTCTACTTTAGGCTTAGGCTTACGCTTAGTCTTAAGCCCCGAGATTTGTGAACATCTTAAAATGGATATGTTTTACTATGAAAACGCTTAAATATGATCACTTTGTTCGTTTTTATTCCAAAACACTCCATTGCTAATGAATTACTGCATCTTTTATATGTTTTACATTTTCTACTTTAGGCTTAGGCTTACGCTTAGTCTTAAGCCCCGAGATTTGTGAACATCTTAAAATGGATATGTTTTACTATGAAAACGCTTAAATATGATCATTTTGTTCGTTTATATTCCAAAACACTCTATTGCTAATGAATTACTGCAACTTTTATATGTTTTTATTCGTCTACTTAAGCTTAAGCCCCGAGAATTGTGAACATCTCAAAATGGATATGCTTTACTATGAAAACGCTCAAACATGATTACTTTGTTCGTTTTTATTCCAAAACACTCCATTGCTAATGAATTACTGCATCTTTTATATGTTTTACATTTTCTACTTTAGGCTTAGGCTTAGGCTTAGTCTTAAGCCCCGAGATTTGTGAACATCTTAAAATGGATATGTTTTACTATGAAAACGCTTAAATATGATCACTTTGTTCGTTTTTATTCCAAAACACTCCATTGCTAATGAATTACTGCATCTTTTATATGTTTTACATTTTCTACTTTAGGCTTAGGCTTACGCTTAGTCTTAAGCCCCGAGATTTGTGAACATCTTAAAATGGATATGTTTTACTATGAAAACGCTTAAATATGATCACTTTGTTCGTTTTTATTCCAAAACACTCCATTGCTAATGAATTACTGCATCTTTTATATGTTTTACATTTTCTACTTTAGGCTTAGGCTTACGCTTAGTCTTAAGCCCCGAGATTTGTGAACATCTTAAAATGGATATGTTTTACTATGAAAACGCTTAAATATGATCATTTTGTTCGTTTATATTCCAAAACACTCTATTGCTAATGAATTACTGCAACTTTTATATGTTTTTATTCGTCTACTTAAGCTTAAGCCCCGAGAATTGTGAACATCTCAAAATGGATATGCTTTACTATGAAAACGCTCAAACATGATTACTTTGTTCGTTTTTATTCCAAAACACTCCATTGCTAATGAATTACTGCATCTTTTATATGTTTTACATTTTCTACTTTAGGCTTAGGCTTAGGCTTAGTCTTAAGCCCCGAGATTTGTGAACATCTTAAAATGGATATGTTTTACTATGAAAACGCTTAAATATGATCACTTTGTTCGTTTTTATTCCAAAACACTCCATTGCTAATGAATTACTGCATCTTTTATATGTTTTACATTTTCTACTTTAGGCTTAGGCTTACGCTTAGTCTTAAGCCCCGAGATTTGTGAACATCTTAAAATGGATATGTTTTACTATGAAAACGCTTAAATATGATCATTTTGTTCGTTTATATTCCAAAACACTCTATTGCTAATGAATTACTGCAACTTTTAAATGTTTTACATTTTCTACTTTAGGCTTAGGCATAGGCTTAGTTCTAAGCCCCGAAATTTGTGAACATCTCAAAATGGATATGTTTTACTATGAAAACACTTTAACATGATCACTTTGTTCGTTTTTATTCCAAAACACTCCTTTGCTAATGAATGACTGCATCTTTTATATGTTTTACATTTTCTACTTTAGGCTTAGGCTTAGGCTTAGTCTTAAGCCCCGAGATTTGTGAACATCTCAAAATGGATATGTTTTACTATGAAAACGCTTAAATATGATCATTTTGTTCGTTTTTATTCCAAAACACTCCTTTGCTAATGAATTACTGCATCTTTTATATGTTTTACATTTTCTACTTTAGGCTTAGGCTTAGGCTTAGTCTTAAGCCCCGAGATTTGTGAACATCTCAAAATGGATATGTTTTACTATGAAAACGCTTAAATATGATCATTTTGTTCGTTTTTATTCCAAAACACTCCATTGCAAATGAATTACTGCATCTTTTATATGTTTTACATTTTCTACTTTAGGCTTAGGCATAGGCTTAGTTCTAAGCCCCGAGATTTGTGAACATCTTAAAATGGATATGTTTTACTATGAAAACGCTTAAATATGATCATTTTGTTCGTTTATATTCCAAAACACTCTATTGCTAATGAATTACTGCAACTTTTATATGTTTTTATTCGTCTACTTAAGCTTAAGCCCCGAGAATTGTGAACATCTCAAAATGGATATGCTTTACTATGAAAACGCTCAAACATGATTACTTTGTTCGTTTTTATTCCAAAACACTCCATTGCTAATGAATTACTGCATCTTTTATATGTTTTACATTTTCTACTTTAGGCTTAGGCTTAGGCTTAGTCTTAAGCCCCGAGATTTGTGAACATCTTAAAATGGATATGTTTTACTATGAAAACGCTTAAATATGATCACTTTGTTCGTTTTTATTCCAAAACACTCCATTGCTAATGAATTACTGCATCTTTTATATGTTTTACATTTTCTACTTTAGGCTTAGGCTTACGCTTAGTCTTAAGCCCCGAGATTTGTGAACATCTTAAAATGGATATGTTTTACTATGAAAACGCTTAAATATGATCATTTTGTTCGTTTATATTCCAAAACACTCTATTGCTAATAAATTACTGCAACTTTTAAATGTTTTACATTTTCTACTTTAGGCTTAGGCATAGGCTTAGTTCTAAGCCCCGAAATTTGTGAACATCTCAAAATGGATATGTTTTACTATGAAAACGCTTAAATATGATCATTTTGTTCGTTTTTATTCCAAAACACTCCTTTGCTAATGAATTACTGCATCTTTTATATGTTTTACATTTTCTACTTTAGGCTTAGGCTTAGGCTTAGTCTTAAGCCCCGAGATTTGTGAACATCTTAAAATGGATATGTTTTACTATGAAAACGCTTAAATATGATCATTTTGTTCGTTTATATTCCAAAACACTCTATTGCTAATGAATTACTGCAACTTTTAAATGTTTTACATTTTCTACTTTAGGCTTAGGCATAGGCTTAGTTCTAAGCCCCGAAATTTGTGAACATCTCAAAATGGATATGTTTTACTATGAAAACACTTTTACATGATCACTTTGTTCGTTTTTATTCCAAAACACTCCTTTGCTAATGAATGACTGCATCTTTTATATGTTTTACATTTTCTACTTTAGGCTTAGGCTTAGGCTTAGTCTTAAGCCCCGAGATTTGTGAACATCTCAAAATGGATATGTTTTACTATGAAAACGCTTAATTATGATCATTTTGTTCGTTTTTATTCCAAAACACTCCTTTGCTAATGAATTAGTGCATCTTTTATATGTTTTGCATTTTCTACTTTTGGCTTAGGCTTAGGCTTAGTCTTAAGCCCCGAGATTTGTGAACATCTCAAAATGGATATGTTTTACTATGAAAACGCTTAAATATGATCATTTTGTTCGTTTTTATTCCAAAACGCTCTATTGCTAATGAATTACTGCATCTTTTATATGTTTTACATTTTCTACTTTAGGCTTAGGCTTAGTTCTAAGCCCCGAGATTTGTGAACATCTCAAAATGGATATGTTTTACTATGAAAACGCTTAAATATGATCATTTTGTTCGTTTTTATTCCAAAACGCTCTATTGCTAATGAATTACTGCATCTTTTATATGTTTTACATTTTCTACTTTAGGCTTAGGCTTAGGCTTAGTCTTAAGCCCCGAGATTTGTGAACATCTCAAAATGGATATGTTTTACTATGAAAACGCTTAAATATGATCATTTTGTTCGTTTTTATTCCAAAACACTCCTTTGCTAATGAATTACTGCATCTTTTATATGTTTTACATTTTCTACTTTAGGCTTAGGCTTAGGCTTAGTCTTAAGCCCCGAGATTTGTGAACATCTTAAAATGGATATGTTTTACTATGAAAACGCTTAAATATGATCATTTTGTTCGTTTATATTCCAAAACACTCTATTGCTAATGAATTACTGCAACTTTTAAATGTTTTACATTTTCTACTTTAGGCTTAGGCATAGGCTTAGTTCTAAGCCCCGAAATTTGTGAACATCTCAAAATGGATATGTTTTACTATGAAAACACTTTTACATGATCACTTTGTTCGTTTTTATTCCAAAACACTCCTTTGCTAATGAATGACTGCATCTTTTATATGTTTTACATTTTCTACTTTAGGCTTAGGCTTAGGCTTAGTCTTAAGCCCCGAGATTTGTGAACATCTCAAAATGAATATGTTTTACTATGAAAACGCTTAAATATGATCATTTTGTTCGTTTATATTCCAAAACACTCCATTGCTAACGAATTACTGCAACAATTATATGTTTTAATTCGTCTACTTAAGCTTAAGCATCGAGATTTGTGAACATCTCAAAATGGATATGTTTTACTATGAAAACGCTTAAATATGATCATTTTGTTCGTTTTTATTCCAAAACACTCCTTTGCTAATGAATTACTGCATCTTTTATATGTTTTACATTTTCTACTTTAGGCTTAGGCTTAGGCTTAGTCTTAAGCCCCGAGATTTGTGAACATCTCAAAATGGATATGTTTTACTATGAAAACGCTTAAACAAGATCACTTTGTTCGTTTTTATTCCAAAACACTCCATTGCTAATAATTTACTGCATCTATTATATGTTTTACATTTTCTACTTTAGGCTTAGGCTTAGGCTTAGTTCTAAGCCCCGAGATTTGTGAACATCTCAAAATGGATATGTTTTACTATGAAAACGCTTAAACATGATCATTTTGCTCGTTTTTATTCCAAAACACTCCATTGCTAATGAATTACTGCATCTTTTATATGTTTTACATTTTCTACTTTAGGCTTAGGCATAGGCTTAGTTCTAAGCCCCGAGATTTGTGAACATCTCAAAATGGATATGTTTTACTATGAAAACGCTTAAACATGATCATTTTGCTCGTTTTTATTCCAAAACACTCCATTGCTAATGAATTACTGCATCTTTTATATGTTTTACATTTTCTACTTTAGGCTTAGGCTTAGGCTTAGTCTTAAGCCCCGAGATTTGTGAACATCTCAAAATGGATATGTTTTACTATGAAAACGCTTAAACATGATCATTTTGCTCGTTTTTATTCCAAAACACTCCATTGCTAATGAATTACTGCATCTTTTATATGTTTTACATTTTCTACTTTAGGCTTAGGCTTAGGCTTAGTCTTAAGCCCCGAGATTTGTGAACATCTCAAAATGGATATGTTTTACTATGAAAGCGCTTAAATATGATCATTTTGTTCGTTTTTATTCCAAAACACTCTATTGCTAATGAATTACTGCAACTTTTATATGTTTTTATTCGTCTACTTAAGCTTAAGCCCCGAGAATTGTGAACATCTCAAAATGGATATGATTTACTATGAAAACGTTCAAACATGATCACTTTGTTCGTTTTTATTCCAAAACACTCCATTGCTAATGAATTACTGCATCTATTATATGTTTTACATTTTCTACTTTAGGCTTAGGCTTAGGCTTAGTTCTAAGCCCCGAAATTTGTGAACATCTCAAAATGGATATGTTTTACTATGAAATTGCTTTTACATGATCACTTTGTTCGTTTATATTCCAAAACACTCTATTGCTAATGAATTACTGCAACTTTTATATATTTTACATTTTCTACTTTAGGCTTAGGCTTAGGCTTAGTCTTAAGCCCCGAGATTTGTGAACATCTCAAAATGGATATGTTTTACTATGAAAACGCTTCAACATGATCATTTTGTTCGTTTTTATTCCAAAACACTCTATTGCTAATGAATTACTGCAACTTTTATATGTTTTACATTTTCTACTTTAGGCTTAGGCTTAGGCTTAGTTTTAAGCCCCGAGATTTGTGAACATCTCAAAATGGATATGTTTTACTATGAAAACGCTTAAATATGATCATTTTGTTCGTTTTTATTTCAAAACACTCCATTGCTAATGAATTACTGCATCTTTTATATGTTTTACATTTTCTACTTTAGGCTTAGGCTTAGTCTTAAGCCCCGAGATTTGTGAACATCTCAAAATGGATATGTTTTACTATGAAAACGCTTAAATATGATCACTTTGTTCGTTTATATTCCAAAACACTCTATTGCTAATGAATTACTGCAACTTTTATATATTTTACATTTTCTACTTTAGGCTTAGGCTTAGTTCTAAGCCCCGAAATTTGTGAACATCTCAAAATGGATATGTTTTACTATGAAATTGCTTTTACATGATCACTTTGTTCGTTTTTATTCCAAAACACTCCTTTGCTAATGAATTACTGCATCTTTTATATGTTTTACATTTTCTACTTTAGGCTTAGGCTTAGGCTTAGTCTTAAGCCCCGAGATTTGTGAACATCTCAAAATGGATATGTTTTACTATGAAAACGCTTAAATATGATCACTTTGTTCGTTTTTATTCCAAAACACTCCATTGCTAATAATTTACTGCATCTATTATATGTTTTACATTTTCTACTTTAGGCTTAGGCTTAGGCTTAGTCTTAAGCCCCGAGATTTGTGAACATCTCAAAATGGATATGTTTTACTATGAAAACGCTTAAACAAGATCACTTTGTTCGTTTTTATTCCAAAACACTCCATTGCTAATAATTTACTGCATCTATTATATGTTTTACATTTTCTACTTTAGGCTTAGGCTTAGGCTTAGTTCTAAGCCCTGAGATTTGTGAACATCTCAAAATGGATATGTTTTACTATGAAAACGCTTAAACATGATCATTTTGCTCGTTTTTATTCCAAAACACTCCATTGCTAACGAATTACTGCATCTTTTATATGTTTTACATTTTCTACTTTAGGCTTAGGCTTAGGCTTAGTCTTAAGCCCCGAGATTTGTGAACATCTCAAAATGGATATGTTTTACTATGAAAACGCTTAAACATGATCATTTTGCTCGTTTTTATTCCAAAACACTCCATTGCTAATGAATTACTGCATCTTTTATATGTTTTACATTTTCTACTTTAGGCTTAGGCTTAGGCTTAGTCTTAAGCCCCGAGATTTGTGAACATCTCAAAATGGATATGTTTTACTATGAAAGCGCTTAAATATGATCATTTTGTTCGTTTTTATTCCAAAACACTCTATTGCTAATGAATTACTGCAACTTTTATATGTTTTTATTCGTCTACTTAAGCTTAAGCCCCGAGAATTGTGAACATCTCAAAATGGATATGTTTTACTATGAAAACGCTCAAACATGATCACTTTGTTCGTTTTTATTCCAAAACACTCCATTGCTAATGAATTACTGCATCTATTATATGTTTTACATTTTCTACTTTAGGCTTAGGCTTAGGCTTAGTTCTAAGCCCCGAAATTTCTGAACATCTCAATATGGATATGTTTTACTATGAAATTGCTTTTACATGATCACTTTGTTCGTTTATATTCCAAAACACTCTATTGCTAATGAATTACTGCAACTTCTATATGTTTTACATTTTCTACTTTAGGCTTAGGCTTAGGCTTAGTTTTAAGCCCCGAGATTTGTGAACATCTCAAAATGGATATGTTTTACTATGAAAACGCTTCAACATGATCACTTTGTTCGTTTTTATTCCAAAACACTCCATTGCTTATGAATTACTGCAACTTCTATATGTTTTACATTTTCTACTTTAGGCTTAGGCTTAGGCTTAGTTTTAAGCCCCGAGATTTGTGAACATCTCAAAATGGATATGTTTTACTATGAAAACGCTTCAACATGATCACTTTGTTCGTTTTTATTCCAAAACACTCCATTGCTTATGAATTACTGCAACTTCTATATGTTTTACATTTTCTACTTTAGGCTTAGGCTTAGGCTTAGTTTTAAGCCCCGAGATTTGTGAACATCTCAAAATGGATATGTTTTACTATGAAAACGCTTAAATATGATCATTTTGTTCGTTTTTATTTCAAAACACTCCATTGCTAATGAATTACTGCATCTTTTATATATTTTACATTTTCTACTTTAGGCTTAGGCTTAGGCTTAGTCTTAAGCCCCGAGATTTGTGAACATCTCAAAATGGATATGTTTTACTATGAAAACGCTTCAACATGATCACTTTGTTCGTTTTTATTCCAAAACACTCCATTGCTTATGAATTACTGCAACTTCTATATGTTTTACATTTTCTACTTTAGGCTTAGGCTTAGGCTTAGTCTTAAGCCCCGAGATTTGTGAACATCTCAAAATGGATATGTTTTACTATGAAAACGCTTCAACATGATCACTTTGTTCGTTTTTATTCCAAAACACTCCATTGCTTATGAATTACTGCAACTTCTATATGTTTTACATTTTCTACTTTAGGCTTAGGCTTAGGCTTAGTTTTAAGCCCCGAGATTTGTGAACATCTCAAAATGGATATGTTTTACTTTGAAATTGCTTTTACATGATCACTTTGTTCGTTTATATTCCAAAACACTCTATTGCTAATGAATTACTGCAACTTTTATATATTTTACATTTTCTACTTTAGGCTTAGGCTTAGGCTTAGTCTTAAGCCCCGAGATTTGTGAACATCTCAAAATGGATATGTTTTACTATGAAAACGCTTCAACATGATCACTTTGTTCGTTTTTATTCCGAAACACTCCATTGCTTATGAATTACTGCAACTTCTATATGTTTTACATTTTCTACTTTAGGCTTAGGCTTAGGCTTAGTTTTAAGCCCCGAGATTTGTGAACATCTCAAAATGGATATGTTTTACTTTGAAATTGCTGTAACATGATCATTTTGCTCGTTTATATTCCAAAACGCTCCATTGCTTATGAATTACTGCAACTTTTATATGTTTTACATTTTCTACTTTAGGCTTAGGCTTAGGCTTAGTCTTAAGCCCCGGGATTTGTGAACATCTCAAAATGGATATGTCTTACTATGAAAACGCTTTAACATGATCATTTTGTTCGTTTTAATTCCAAAACACTCCATTGCTAATGAATTACTGCAAGAGATTTGTATAAATAGTTTTGAAGTGTTTAATTGGTATTTTTTGCTCGTATGACACAATAAAGGATTTATTAAATAATGAAAAAAAAATTAGAAAAACAAATGACCTCAGTATATCATTTTAACATTTTTACGTAGTTACAAATATGTAAGACGAAAAACAACTAAACACCATTTTCGAGATTTCTTTGAGAGTGAAATAATTGTTACAGTGTCTTGCTTAAAAACTACTTTAAAATTCGTTTTGACCATTTTCGGTTTTTTAACACACAAATATGCAAATTTGAACACCTTTTACATACATGAAGATTATCCAGATAAGAACGTCAAACCTAGTAGCTCATTTTTTGTTGAATCTTGAAAATCGAAAAAAACAAACACGAAAAAAGTTTAATCTTGAAAATCGAACAAAACAAACACGATGCGTCGTACTGTCCCTTCTAAATTTTTTTTCGTGTTCTTTTTTCCTTTCAAAAATCGACCCAAAATCCTGAGGAATTGAAACTATTTAAACGTTTTTATAGAGGCCATAAAAAAGCTGATGGTCGAATTAGTCTAAATTTAGAGGGATATCAAAAAATATGGATTCTGAATCCTGATATGAAGTTTCTTCAAAAATCACGAACTCGGTGTCACTCGACGCGTCTCAAAGATCTGATTACAATGATAGCAAAAAAATTTACTTTTGGAAGATTCTGAAGTCGGATTCTGTTTCTTATTTGTTTTTTCAATAATGAGCTCGGGACAGTTCGACGCATCGTGTTTGTTTTTTTCGATTTTCAAGATTAAACTTTTTTAAAAAAAAAACTGAGTTTACCATTAAAATTTCCATGGTCGAAAACATACATGTGCAAAAAATTGAAAAAAAATTTTGTAGTGGTCGCCGCCGGATTCGAGCCTGCGACATTTTGCTTGTTGAAACGAAAAAAAACAAAGAAAAAACATTTTTTTGTTCAAATGAATTTTTGAATTGCGCGCGCTTGTCTCCGTTGTCAATAAAAAAAGTTTGCCAGAATATACCATAAAATGAGCTGCTGCAAAGCAAACAGGTTCGACGTGTAAGACGCACAAAATTAATAAAGAATCCAAAAGAATTCGAATCATATTTAATGATGTTAAGCCTAAGTCATCAAATAAATGTTTTAAAAAGTTATCAAAATACTATAGTGATTGAAAAATACCGTAATCATATGTAAAAAGCATGGTGCTTTAAAACAGTTCTTTAACGATATTTATTTTTTCTAATAATTTTTCAAATATTTGTAATCGACTGAAACTTTTCTGCTTTAAAAAAATGTCTTTAATGCATCTTTAAAATGATCTACAACAATTTATTATCATCTCATCAACAAGAATACATTTACTACAACACTTCAATTCAATACCAAACAATAATTACACATAATCAATCAAAAACAATTTGAAGTCCACATGTTGAATCTGCGACAATATTTTGAGCTTTTTCTTTAATATCAGCTTGAACAACACAATGGCTGACAAACGTTTTTGAGTAATGTAGATGAAAGCTGACATTATCATGTTTCTAAAAAATTAGCCACGTTTACTATCATAAATTTCAAAAAAATGTGAATTAACAGTTACATAAAAGTTTCATCAAAACTCTTAAAAAGTTTTCAAGATGGTAACAAAAATGTATATGTTCATAGCTTAATCTGCATTTTTTTGTTCAGATATAAATACCGCCAAAAAATAACGCTAAAATTTCAACGAAACATCCAAGAAAGAATAAAATAAACTTACTTCAACAAATTCACCAAAAATTTGAAGAGAAAAATCTGTTGAACAATTACGAAATACAAAATGTTTAAGTTTTTCAAGACGTGGAAGTGTTGCCAAAGTTTCAATGTTTGAAGAATTATTGAGATAACTGAAAAAAATGTTATTAAAATATACATGAAAACCACAGCGAAATCATTTTGTAATTTGTCAAATTTCGCAGCAACATTAAATCATACATGCCATGAAAAGTACGGACAAATTTTTATTTTTGAAGAGATGCTTCGGTGGATTCTCTTCAAACTTTGCGAATAGAAAATAAATAATACAAGAGTGTTTTAAAATTTATACATTTTTGACGTTTAGGCACCCGAAAATACCGTAATCCTATTTTTTTGAAGTGACTGTTGGTAGCATATAATTTTCAGCATACCGTATTCGAAAGACAACTTCATAGTAGTCGAAAACAAAATATTATTTTCCAAGCCCTAATCCAAATGCAGCAAAAAAAAACTTACAAATCAAAATATTGAATATTAGAAACTTCATTCAAGATATCATCTATTCCCAAATTTTCCATTTCACTTCTTTTAATATTGACTTGTTTTAATTCAAGAGATTCAATTGTTTTTGATGAAATCAGTTTTAAAAAATCATATTCATCCAAATCTTGATTGACCAATTTTAAGCTTGTAAGTGTACAGGAATAAATACGTGGAAGAATTTCTTGAAGCTTGTTTTTGTTGTCTGGAATATCACAGACGAGTTTACCAAGTAAGTTTAAATTAAATTGAGTATGTTCAAAAATTTTGACAAGATCCATTTGAATTCCTGATGAGGTTTCAGTTGAATAAACATTCCATGATGTTGCATTTGCAGCTTCAATCATTCCCAGATTTAAAATCTGAAAGTATGGTATCGGTTATATAAGTGTTATTCAAAAAAGTAAATTGCCGAATGTTGATCCTGTTCTTTTCCATACTCAAAACTTTCCCTCAAAATACGAGCTCACAGATGGCAAAATAAATGATTTAATAATTCAACGTCAACAGTTAACAATTTTATTTCGGCTACCGTAGCCGCTCCCCACAATTAAAAAAACTTACAGTACGATTTCCAAGACGATTATACAGAAGAGCTTTAGTTTTCACATCAAAAATACTTTCAACCATTAAAGGAATAAAACCTGAAGAATCTTTAATTTTCTGTATTTCTCTTCTCATATCTGTTGATGCTTGCATATGTTTGGCAGCTGCTTCTTCACTTTTTTGAAGTGCAGTTTTAAGTTCAGTAATTTCTTTTTCACGTGTAGCAATTTTTTCTCGAGCTACTTGAGCTACAGTTATCCATGCAGCATCCTAAAAAAAGACATAAAAGAAAGAATTAAAGTAATCAACGTCATAATTGGAGGAGAAGCCTAGCTAATATAACCATCGCACCAACTTTGAATTAATCCAAATAATTTGCTACATATATATCCAAAGTCTTACTCTTTTTAGCACTTTCCTATCTGTTTTTGAATTTAAAGCACTATATAGACCATAAAAACAAAAAAAACTTACTTTTCTAGCTAGTTGAGAAATTGTAGCATCCTTTATAGCCAATTCTTTTTTTAATCTTTCATTTTCAGCTTCAATTGAGTTATCCTTTTTGCAAGAAATTTCAGAAGGTTTACGTTTTTTTGATTTTGTTGAATCATTTGTTTCCATTTTACCTACAAGTTGTTGTAGGTTTATGATCAACTAACTCTAAAATATTAAAATATAATAGTAATATCAAATGCGAAATGTTAACTATGGATTTCTTCATGATCAAGCGAAAAAAAAAGAACGCAAAAAAAGTGTTAACAATGTTATAAGGACAAGGCTCAAGTGCTAAATTTGTATTTTTGTATTTTACGCTTGTCGCGTTTTGCCAAACACGAAATTAGCTTTATAAAAATGTAGCTACAGTATACTGCGCATTATGTTATGGCTGCTTTACCAGCTTTTAAATGGCTTTTTTTTGTTGCTTTGTTACTCTTCATTACTGCTACCGTATACCTCAATAAACTTTAAAGCTATTTAAAACAATGCATATATATAATCCAAACAACTTCCCAGACTTTCCTGCAAGCCATTTGCAGCGCCTGCGCAGAAAATTTGCAGGAAATTCTGCAGGCCCACTGCAGAAAACATATATTTTCTGCGCAGGCGCTGCAGACTTCCTGCGCAGACGTAATTACTAATAAAAATATCTAATATTAGGAAGTTGTATTAAAATATCAAAAAGTCCCAAATATACATCTTTGCTTGTTTCAATGGATACTTGCTTGAATTCAAGAGCTTTAATCGTTTAATTTAATTTTTCTCAAAAAACAAATTTGAAAAAATCATATTCATAAAGTTCTTGCTGATATAAAGTTAAAGATGTAAGAGAAGACGAACGAATGCGAGGAATAATTTCTTGAAGCTTATCTTTTCGAGCTTTGAATATACGTCCCCATGAAGATAAAATTCAAATCAAATATCTTTAAATATTTCAAAAAGATTAATTAGAACACATTCGTTGGTGTCAATAAAGTATAAAAAGTTTTCCATTTTTTGCAATTCCAGCTTCAAGTTTTTGAAGGCTCAAGATCTAAACATAAATTGTTATTACAAACGTGTAAAAGTTACTAAAGCTTAAAATATTTGATCCACGAAGAAGATCATTACGAATTCCAGAATTATCACACAAAATGCCTTCTAATGTTAAATAAAAACCCTTTTTCCCAAGCCTATCCAGAAAGACTTTTAGATCCAACATAAATTTCATTAAAAGAATTTCAAAAAACAGCAACAAATGAATACTTACAAAATTAATTTTAAAAAAAAGAGTTATAAAAAACAACATGCAAAAAAGCAACAACAACATTGACCACTTCATGCAAGCGCCAGGGATGAAAAATGCGGCCGGCCGGCCGGCCAACATTTTCAGCCCGCGCGGCCGGCCGGGCCGAAGCTTCAGGCCGCGGGCCGGCCGCTCAATTTTTTTGCCAAAAATTTTTAAGCTATTTTCCTCAAAATTTACGAAAAACGAAGAACTTTACGTGTTCTTCTTGAAGTTTTTGAATTATATGAACATTAAGTATTTCATTAGAAGCTTCATTTCCCCATTTTTTGTCGAAAATCAGAAAATTTTCCCCCAAACGTTAGTATATCAACAAAAGTTTTTTCAATAAATGTAACCTATTTTGCAAAATTAAGGTTGATTATGCACTTTACAACACCTCAAAGATACAAAATCGCTTTAAAAAATTTTTATACGTTAAAATACACGTTTCAAAAATTTTTAGTGTTTTAATGCGGCCGGCCAAAAAATTTAGGCCGCGAGGCCGGCCGGGCCGACGATTTTCGGCCCGCGGCCGCGGCCGGCCGGAAATTCCGGCCGCATTTTTCATCACTGGCAAGCGCATTAAATGCTGCTACAACATCACTGATTGTCTTTCATTTGAGTGAACTTCTCAATAATTGGTTGAAATTTGTCATTCAAGCTTTGATTTAAAGAATAAAGTAATTGATGATCTGCTGATTTTCTACCGTAACTATATGAGCAAATTCAAATACACCAAGTTAAAGGAAGCAAAAATTCTTTTGGTGATTTATATTTTTTTTTCAAATTTTTTTAAAATTTCATCCATTGTTTCAAGATAATCATTTCCGTTTTCTCCAAGTAGTTCTTTTGCTTCTTCATTGAACACTTCATTATATGCAATTCGAAATTAATTCATCCAAGTATCTTCAGGAGTAATATTTGCTTCTTTTGCTTGCCTGAGTTGATCTTCCAAATCAAAGATTTTCTTTTGTTGATCGGCATATGAGCTTTATGCTTCATTTCATTATATCGTTTTTTTGTTTCAGCTTTTAAAGCTTTAAGTTGATTTTGCAATTCTTGAATCTTTTTCTTATATTCTTCATTTGCTTCAACATCTATGAGAAGATTTTCCAAAATCTTTCGATAATTTTTTGCAGTTTCTTTAAGTTTACCAATCTCGAGCCTCGGGCTGAAAAAGTACAACATGCTTAAACATGAGCATTTTGTTGAGTTGATTTTTATTCCGAAACATTCCATTGCTAATGAATTACTGCAACTTAGTTCTAAGCTCAAGGCTCGAGATTTGTGAACATCTCAAAATGGATATGTTTTACTTTGAAATTGCTGTAACATGATCATTTTGCTCGTTTATATTCCAAAACGCTCCATTGCTAAAGAATTACTGCAGCTTTTATATGTTTTACTTCTTCTACTTTAGCCTTAGGCTCGAGATTTGTAAACTTCTCAAAGCTAAGGCTAAAATTAAGCAAGCCCAAGGCAAAACTGATTTTTGAAAAATTTCTATTGGTTGTAAATAAAAGATAAAAATCGAGCCAATTCAGATAAAATTGCAAGTTTGATGTTCGAAATAATAAGAAACTTTTTATAATTGCACTAAGACTATCAGTAGTACTCAAGGGGGTATATAGTCGAAACATCCGCTGGGCGGAGCCAAGGGGTTCGCGGTCCAAACTGTCCAGTAAGGGTTCTACCGTAACCCAGACGTTATTGATTGGCCGGATCTTACTGTAAGAAGACTCTTCTGATTGGGTGATTCGTTTCTTTACTGATAAGAAATTACTTGTGCGAAAACGTTTTGTAATTGATCCACTGAAACTAATCCCTTCCGATTTGCTGTCGCGCTGCTAATTATCTTTCCTTCCTTTCTTTTCTGCGGGACAACAATTATCCTTCCTTCCTCCAACTCCCTCCTTTGCGGGATAATTAAAAGTCTCTTGTGGGTTATAAATGCGGACCAATTATCTTCCGACTTTTCTCACCCAAGAGTTGACTCTTTGCGGACTAATCCTTTGCGACCACGATGGGATAGCAGCGCAACCACGAAGCAACACTGGCATTGTGGGTAATTACCGATCGGGAGAAGTAAAAAAAATGCTTTGTTGTTTATCGAACACAGTTTTATTTGTGGGGGGTTTTTTTAAAAAAAAAAAAAAAAGGTTACAAATTAAAAGTTACAAATTAAATATTAAAAAGGGATTATTCTTTTATAAATTTCCATTTGCCAAGTGTTCGTGTCGGTTTTCGACTTTCAAAAGTGATCTTTTGGGGTCCATTTCTTGTTATCCATGCTGCTAATTTTTTCTGTGTGCTTGTCTTTTTTGAAACTGCTTTTTTTGGTTTTTTTGGTTCTTTTTTGACTGCTCTTTTTCTTTTATTTTGTGGTGGAGGAACTAAAGAAACTGCTTCTTTCGGAAAATTTTTATCCAAAGTTTTAGGAATTTCTTCTTTTACTTCTTTATATTCTTGTTTTCGAGAAATTAATTCCTGCATTTCTTGATTTTTTAGGGTAGCATCAATATCTTTTTTTAATTCTTTAACTTCATTTACTCCAAAATTTTTTAATTTTTCTTGCATAATTCTATAGCGATCGAACGGGACTAAAATTAATTTATTATTCATTTTTTCTAAAAAATTTGTGTATTTACTACTTGAAAATCGGAATAAAATTGACCTTAAACTGGGATTGCGGTGGAAACATTTCGTGCATTATCTAAGAAAAGAACTGAATCAAATTCCGAATAAACGATAGCTTGGATTCCACTTGCTGGTGCAGGAGACGAAAATTTAATTGACAGTGATGTTGTTCCCTGTTCTTGAGGATCAACAGATGTTTCGCTGTAATAATGGTGGAAATCGAACGCAAAAATACATGAATGAGTGAGATATTTTTGGTAAGTTAATCCTGCGTTTTCCGTATTATCAATAAGATCTTTAAATGCGCGTGCATATTCTTTTCTTCCCAAGTCATATGGATATGTTGGAACGATTTTATTTTTTACACTCATATGAATTCTGTCCAAATTAAATTTGTTAAATGTGAATGGTGAAGCAACTTTGATTCCCTTGAAGGCATTTGCATCAACAAGTGCAACAAAAACACGTTTTGGAACATAATCAGTAAACAAAGTTTGTGTATAATCATGTCTTCCAGGGCCAATAAAAAAGCTATTAATCAAATTTCGTGTGTAAGGGTATTTTGCAACTTCCCCATTTTTTAAAGCTGTATTGAATAATGCATCAAGCGTTGGTAGAAGTATATGCTGTTTTACATAGAGCTTATATCCTGTTATGTTTGCAACATAGGTGTTTCCGTCTTGAATAATCAAGTTAAACTCCATATTTTGTGGTGTAACTTCTATTTCAACGTTAACATTATTGAGTAATAGCTTTTTTTGGTGAAAAATATCAGCGTCAAGTTGAGTAATTGCGTGAAATTGTCCACCATTTTCAAAAAATTTACGCCTTTTTTCAAATCCTGTACCAGATATTTGACTGTCATCATCATCTTCAAAGTAACCAGCAAGTTGCAAATCTTCTTCGTTTCTGACAGTATCAATCCCTAATCGACGACGAAAATATGCGTTGTAAGCATAAAGATCGTTTGAATTGTAAACTTGACGGCTACTGAATAAAACTTTCAAGTTTTTGATTGCTGTTGCACCAAATCCATTGATGAAACTTACTTTATCATCCTTTGTTATAGGGAGTAACTTTGTTACTTCTTTGCCATCACCATCTTTTGTGACTTGTTTTTTAAAGAGGGCAAAAGTGGATTGTAAGTAACATTGTGCAAGATTAAGATAGGATTGACCTGTATTAATTACAAATTTCGCAGGCCAAGTTCCAATTGCATTAACAGGATTATACTCGATGATATTTGTTTGAGAAAATGCAACATTTACTGGTTTAAAAGACAGAAGATCCAAGATATCCGGAATTTGTTGATCAGAACTTTCGTTATCATGCGACATGATTTCTTATCAGAGCGAAAGAAAAATCGTACTTACCAGTAGGGTGTCAAGAATGTAAGACTGACGCATTTCACATTTTCACCTCTATTTATACTTTTTCAAAAAATTTTTCTGGAAAGATCACGTGATTTGTCGGTGAGATCAAATTACACACACAAAAAAAATGAACACGTGAAGAGAGCATACACGAAGTGCACACACGCACACGATTTGTCAGCAAAGATCAAAGGAAAATAACAAAATTTTGTCGGCAAGATCAAAGGAAAATGCAAAAAATGTAAAAATTTTCGTAAAAAATAAAGAAATTTCTGTAATTTGACACCAAAAAACAATATTTTGTCAAAAATTTTATAAAAAATCGTGTGAAAAACTAAAAAAATGTAAAAATTTGTCGGCAAAGATCAAAGGAAAATGGAAAAAATGTAAAAATTTGTCGGCAAAGATCAAAAGAAATTGTGTTTTTTCAAAAAAATTAACAAAATTTTCGCGCGTGTGCTGAAAAAAATGTATAAATAGGGAAATTTTCTTAAAATTTTTATTCATTTACAAAAATCTTTCTACTGAATAGTACGAAAATTCTTTTGCTCTGATAAAAATGGAATATATCTGCAAAAAGTTTACACTTGATCGCGGAAATAAGCTCGATTTGCGATTAGATTCACCATTTGAACTGCCTGGAAATCAGTGGTATTGTGGGTTAAAAGAGTTTAGCCTCGAGCAAAAATGGTCTTTAGCTAACGAAGATATGACAATTATTTATCAAAACGGAAAAAAATCTCTTGTTAAACCAGGATATTATCATTCTGTAGCACAAATTGATAAAGTTTTGGAAGAAATGTTTCCAGAAAAACGTCAAAAACGTGCAGTAATTGGAATAGGAGATGACGACGATGACGATGAAGTGCAAGATCAGGTAATTATTTACGAAGAGGAAGCTGACGATGACGAAATGAAAACTGATGAACCAAAAAAGAAACCAGAAGAAAAAATCGATAACTCATCAAGTGACAAGGACATTAAACCAACTGATAACCAACAATCAGTTACTGATAAGAAATTGTCCACAACTGATAAGCACATTAAAGCAACTGATAAAACCGAAAGCACAACTGATAAGAATTTACCCATTGATAAGGATTTAATATCAACTGATAAGACAAAAACTGAAAAACCTAAAAGTGGTCCTGAAGCGAAAACTAAAGAAGTTAAAAGTGATGCAATAACTCCCACTCAACCACCAATTATTCCAACAACAGAACACCCAAAAACAACTGAACCTGAATCAGGGAAATCGCTTCGAGAACAAATAGAAACAAACGTGCAATATTTCCAAAAAGATAAAGAAGATTTTGTTCCTCCATGGAATAAAAAGAGAAAAACAGAGCAAGTTCAAACTCAATCTTGGAATGTTCCGGATCCTGTTACACATCCCCCAAAAGCTCACAAAGAACAAATAGAAGCAAACACGGATTATATCCATCACTGGGATAAACCTAACATTGAAGACAAAGAAAAAGTCAGAAATCCTCCTGTTAGTGCTGAACATATTGTTGAAGGGCATACACCAAAATTACCCCCAGCATCAGCTTTTGTTTGGGATTCTGATTCAGATGACGAGGATGCAGTTGATGATAAAACCGAAGTCGAACACCCTCAATTTCCGTCTTCACCTGAACCTGCAAAAACAGAAGAAGGAAAAACAGAAGAAATTGAACATCCGCTGTTTCCCTCTTCACCAAACACTGAAACAACAGAAGAAACCAAAGGCGATATTCCCCATCCGCAGTTTCCAAACGATGAAACCGACGAAGAAGAGTTAGATATTAACATCCCTGCACCTACTGATGGGGAAAATCAAGTAATTATTATTGACGATGAAAGAGACAAGGATATAGTTCCAACTGCAGACACAACAACTGTGCCTCCACCAGCTGAACCAACAAGTGCACCCACAATGGAAACAATAACTTTACCAACACCAATGGAAGAATCAGAGGAAACAATCCCTCCAATTTTACCAACTGAATCTCCCATAGTTACACCTGAACCTGTTGAAGAACAAATACCCGATATTTTTGTTGATCCATTTGCTGATCCTTTTACAAAAGCCGGCTTTGAATCAATTAAATTTACAAGAAACCTCTTACAAAAATATGTTGTAAAGTTTGATCCAAAATATGTCAGTGCAATTCAGCTTAGTGATGGTTTTGCTAAAGCTTTGGGTTTTACTCGAAATTACCTTTTAATGAACGACACAACTGCACTTGATAGTCCGTCATTTAAAACTTCTGCAAGTCATATTTGCATATCCGTCAAAAACATTCTGCGTCCACTTACTGATGAAAAAGATGCAGAAATCGGAACAATTCCAATTAATGACAAGGAAAAAGTTATTCAAAGTTATTTCAGTTCACCGATGTGGTTTAAGTTAGAAACGACAAGAATTGACACAATATCACTCGAATTTACAGACTTTTTTGGAAATCCAATTGCATGTGATAATGCTCACGGTCATTTTGCTCTTGCTTTTGTTAATCATAAGCGTTAATTACCTAAAATTGTATATTATTCTCCTCTTATTGCTAGAGAGTATCTTTTCTTTTTTTCTCTAACCCATGTAAAAATGATATAACTCGGCTTTTGTGTACTTCTGAACTTTCATTTCTATCCATTCTATGATATTTTTTCAAGTATTCGGTTTTATTACCCAACTTTCGCTAACAAAAATGAAGGACTATATTTCTTGTCGTAATTACACAGTCTCTGATGAAGTTCCAGAAGAATTTCGACCATTAATGGCTGCTTTCATGAGCTATTTTCTCCGAGCAAATACTCCCACAGGTAAACATAATAACAACAGTGGGATGATTAGAAGAGTTGAACCAATGATTTGGAAATTATTAGTTTTCCTTTTCGAACTGGATAGTTTTAGAGAAAAAGTTTGGAAGAAAAAAAATAGCAAAGATGGAAAAACCAAGCGATTTAGTCGTGACGTAAAATGCGATATGATTCTCAACCTCGTGCATAAAGAAGATGGAACATTAATGTCACCAATGGAACAGTTAGAGTTCTTCGCAGAAGCTGCAAGTCATCACGGACATAATATTGTTTGCTTATTATTCAAAGACAAAAACACACCGCCTTTGAAAACTCGAGAAGACAGATCAAACTATTTTGACGTGCCAGTTATTCAAAAAGCTGATGGCAGATATGCCGCAACGTCTCTCAATGAAGTTCATGGCTACATTTTGGTACAAAAATCTGTGAGAGAAAAATTTCTTCAACAAAAAGAAAACTCTGTCAACTTTGCTGCTTTAAAAGATGAACATCTTGCTAATGAATAAATATAATCCCTTTTTTAAATTATAATATCCTCTTTTTTAACTTTTAATTGTAGCATTTAATTAGTAACATTTAATTTGTACCCATTTTATTGTAATTTATTTTTTTTAACTCACCCTTTTTTATTGTAATGTAATTCTTTTTAATAAACAAAAAACCCCCCACAAATAAAACTGTGTTCGATAAACAACAAAGCATTTTTTTTACTTCTCCCGATCGGTAATTACCCACAATGCCAGTGTTGCTTCGTGGTTGCGCTGCTATCCCATCGTGGTCGCAAAGGATTAGTCCGCAAAGAGTCAACTCTTGGGTGAGAAAAGTCGGAAGATAATTGGTCCGCATTTATAACCCACAAGAGACTTTTAATTATCCCGCAAAGGAGGGAGTTGGAGGAAGGAAGGATAATTGTTGTCCCGCAGAAAAGAAAGGAAGGAAAGATAATTAGCAGCGCGACAGCAAATCGGAAGGGATTAGTTTCAGTGGATCAATTACAAAACGTTTTCGCACAAGTAATTTCTTATCAGTAAAGAAACGAATCACCCAATCAGAAGAGTCTTCTTACAGTAAGATCCGGCCAATCAATAACGTCTGGGTTACGGTAGAACCCTTACTGGACAGTTTGGACCGCGAACCCCTTGGCTCCGCCCAGCGGATGTTTCGACTATATACCCCCTTGAGTACTACTACTATCTGTCGCATTTGTGGAAAATAGGAAATCACAATTATTTTTTGATGTCTTCCCGGGGAACATACATTAAAATAGAGATTTAAAACGGGGTTTGTTGTCTTCCAGGAGATTATACAAAGTGCTTGTGTGGTTTGCGGGGTCATGTCGGGCCATTCAGGCAGTGATGTCCTCATCCCGTTGATTATGTCCAGTTGCTGTTGAATGCGTTCTACTGCAGTTGATTGTGTCCTATTGCTGTTGACTTTATCCACAGTGCTTGGGGGTTTTGCGGGGTCATGTCGGGTCATTTAGACAGTTGCCTTAAATGCTCTAATAGAAGAGCATCTCTAATTAATGCGGAGGAAAAATTTTTCTCTGAAAAGTAAAAGCGCATCTGTATATGAAGCACATCATAAGGTATAGGGGTCATAAAAAATAAAACGTTAGATTATTAATCAGTGTATGTCAATGTATTCTTTGTTATTTTTATTCTTGGGAATAATGAATTAGCGGTCTGATATTGAACCATTATTGCTAAAAAATGGCATCTTTGGATAAATAAAATTTTATTTCCACCGCAACGAAAAATAAAAGCGCAGCAAAAAGTTTGACTGAAAAATAAAAGATGGTAGCTTCTTACGCTTTCATTAGATAGGCTGTTCTATTTATTTCGGTATGTCCTCTGGCCGTATATTATGTCCAGTTTCTGTTGAATGCCCTCACTTGCAGTCGATTGAATTATACAAGGTTGCGAAATTATGTTTTACGTAATACTTCTGTCTCAAACACTGGTTTTTTTGCTTGAACATTTCTATAAAAATGTATCCAAATGCTTTGAATGAAGACGCCATTGCATTGTTCAATACTTTTTTGACGTCAAAAAAGATTTACAATTGTGGGAGAAAAAATGATACATATGAGATCAGACATGGTTAGTTTGAAGTCAGGTTTTACACAATGTCCAAGTGAAAATGAAGTCAACGACGCGTTCTTTTTAATTCTTAAAAAATATTCCATCTCATTAAAATTCATCCAGGTGATGGTAATTTTTTCCTCCTCATTCTGAGCTGAAGTGGCTGCTGGTTACAATAATAATAAAGCAGTGACGATGACTTTCTTTTGGTTCCGTTCAAAGGTTTTGAAGAAGAACAACAAAAAGTGAGGGGAGGAAAAGAAGTAAAAAATTTTGACCGGTTTTTGACGTATTTTTTTGTAGCTTTATCCCTATCTCTTTTTTGTAATTATTAGGGAATATTTTTGTGGTCATTTTTTGTAAATTTTTTTGCAATGTAAATAAGTGTCAAAAAAACGCTTGAATCTTTGGACAACTTTTCTTTGACCTCTGTGTCCTTGAAAAAAGTTTAAAAACCTGTGCAACAGACTGAATTGTAGACTTTAAAGGAGATTTAAAATCTCTGGACAATGTTCAAATAGAAGAGTATTTGAAACTCTTCTCTTTAATTCTATTATCGTTCAGTACAAAAGTCATTCGCTTAATGGCTTTCGTCTATAAAATTTGTTTTCATTTAGAGCAAATATTTTTCGTATTTTTAAAAAATTTATTACTTTTTTAAAGCCAAAAAGTAACAAAAGCTTAGTTCCAACGCAATTTCAAACCCGTTATATTTAAAGAAAATATATTTTTTGCGTGTTTTTATTTATCATCTTGTTTTGAACTTTTTAATGCAGCTTTTAAGACCCCCAAAAATGTTACGTTCCAGATGAAATCCCACGTTTTCAAAAAAAAGATTTTTCACTTTCAATTTCATTTTTACAAATCAAAATCAAACAAAAACCTTTTCAAAAAATAAGGTGTCAACACAGAAACAACAGCCTTTTTCCATCCATTTTGATCTCCTCCTTCTTTGGCTTCCTTCTTTTTTGCTAACTTTTTTAGGCCGGTTTTGGACACGCAAAAGCAAAGTTGAAAAAAAATCAGTAGCATCCTTCAAATTTTCTTTGCTGCTGTTTAACAAAGATTTTGCGTCCGAGTGGAAAAAGTGTAGAAGCCTTTTGACTTCTTCCACTTTTTTGATCTCCCTCATTCTCCTCTTTCTTTATCGTACACAAATTATTTGATCTGTCGCTTTCACTTTTCTTTCCTTCATTGAACTCTTTGTATCTGTAATCTTAAGATTGGACAAAACCAGTTATATTCTATTTTTCATACGAATTATTTTAACATTTTTCATAAATCTTATTTTTGCTTTTAACTGATTCAGTTTTTAAATTTATATTTTTACAGAAGCTTTCTTGGGTTCAAACGGAGTAAGAATAAGTTAAAAGTCTTTTTGTGTCACAAAAAAAGCTTTTAATGCGTCCATTAGAAAAATTCTTTGATGCTTATGGACGATATGTGGCAAAAAATCCTGCACCTTTTATTGTAAGTTTTAATTATAACTAAAAGATACAGTAACTTTCTTGTTGCTGTAGCTTTACAAATTTTCCTGTTAAAAGCTATAACAACTAAAATTGTGTTTAATTTTGTGAAATGGTACTTTATTTTACAATAAATATTTAATTTTTTAGATTATTCCAATAATTTTAACGCTACTTTCATGCATTGGATTTTTAAATTTTGATTCACAAAATGATATTTGGGATATTTATTCACCGCTGAATGCTTTGTCGAGAGTTGAAGAAAAAGCTTTGGAACCATTTGAATATGCATCTGGTGCTCATCATTATAGAGTTTGTTTTCTGTCAGAGTTTTTCAAATTTGTAAAAAGCAGAAATTTTTAAGATACAAATTTTGGTTGATCGAAAAGATGGCGGAAACTTGATGAATCAAGAAGACTTGGAAGAGATTGCAGCTGTTAATCGATTAATTGTTGAAAATGCAACAATTTCAGATGGCTCTGATACAAGACTATATAATTATAAAGAAATTTGTGGAATTTATTGTAATGAAAGTAATGCATTAGTGCTTGGATTTTTGCAGGTAAGAATAGTTTTGTGAGATTAAATATTGCCATTCTTTTTGTAATCTTTCGAAGACTAGTATTTTGACCAAAACAATTGTTTTTTAAGGCAATACTAGAATCAGGTGGTGATTCATCAAGTTTTGTGCTGACGTTTCCAAATGCACAAGCCCTTCAAAATCATGTTTTTCTTGGATATTCAATTGGAAGTTTATCGTGGAAACAAAGGGATAATCTTATGGTTGTTGATGGATTTAAACTATTTATTTTACATTATATGATTGATTTATCTCTTCCAAATGCAGAAGAAATTAAAACAAATTTTGAATTTCAATTGCGAAGATTGATGGAACGTATAAGTGCCGAATCGCCGAAGCTTAATTATGCTTTACTTTCACGAACTCGAGAATTAGAAGAACAAAGCAAAATTACACTTGTGGCAATACCATATTTGGGTTTAACGGGTTGCATTCTAACAGCTTTTATGATTATAACATTGTTTAATGTGCCGCTATATAAAAGTCAACATATTGAAGCTGTTTTTGGTGTTATCTCTCCTGGGATGGCATTAATTACAACATTTGGTGCTCTTTGGGGTTCCGGATTCCCATTTAGTAATATTCTTACAGTTGTGCCATTCTTGGTGATCACCATCGGGATTGATGATGCATTTCTGATTTTAGCGGGATGGAGGCATTCGAGGTAAGTAAGGCAGTTTTTTAAGGATCAGTGTGCATTTTTTGGTGTAATTAAAACAGAAGTTGTGAAACAAAAAGTTTCACTTTTAATATTTCAATTCACAAAAAATGTTTTAGTTCACAACCAAATTTTGAAGCCCGAATCGGTGCAGCATGTGCAAAGAGTGGTGCTTCTGTTTCAGTCACTTCAATAACGGACGTACTCTGCTTTGGCGTTGGATTAATTAGTCAAATGCCAGTGGTACAATTATTTTGTCTTTATACATCTATTGCGTTAACAATTGATTTCTTTTATCAAGTAAGAAACCCTCTTTTTTCTTTTTCCAAATTCCCACACAACTACATAAAAACTAGAAGACCAAAATCAAGTTTTCTTTTTCCCGCTTTCATCCAAAATATTTAACAAAAAAAAGTTGTGATAAATTATAAAAATAAAAAAGCCTTAATTTTTTATCTTATTTGATTTGATAAAAGAAAAGGGGAACCAAAACTGATGAACTTTTATTTCATTCTTCTTCTTTTTTATGGCCGCAAAAAGATGTTAAAGAAACCAATGAAGTAGAAAAATAAAGTAGGACATGCAAACAAACCTTTTTTGTTAAAGTTCCTCTTTCATTTTTCTGCTGCAGCAAAAACAACGTTTTGATTTTAGCCGCGTCAAAAATAAAGAACACGGAGGGATATGAGCAGGCCAGATTAAAACTGGTTTAAAAATGTGATGACATCCTCCTGCAAAGAGAGAAAGAGATAGACTTTACAGCATGTAAAAAAAAGGCTTTATGTTGTTATTTTTTATGTAATCATACACAATGAAAAAAATGAATGTGAAAAGGGAACACAAATGTGTGAATTAAAAAAAGATATGTCAGTCTAAAAAGGCAAGAAATTTATAGAGATAGGGAACGAATAAAATTAAATCTTTTGTGGAGATAAGCTTATTTAACACTAACATTCCTTAAACATTTTACAGCCATTAACACATTTTTAGATAACCTTTTTTATTGCAATTGTAAGCATTTGTGGAAAACGTCAGATTCGAATTGAAGAACAACTTGAAAATGAACAGAAAAAAGTGGTAATAACTTTTAAAACCTATCTGTTTAAATCCATCGTCAAATATTTTTAGCCCTCAATTTCATCAGATGGTTCATCAGAATCTTATTTTAATCGACTTCGAGATCTTTTCCTTGGGATCGGAATTGATAAAATTTCAAATAATTCCAGTAATGATTTATGCTCGAAAGAAGCTAAAGCATTACCGATCGATCAATCAAACGAGACCGAATCTACTTGGTTGATGGCATTCGTAAAGTTTCTTCATCTTCGAATTGTCCGAGGCGGAATTTTATTTGCTTTTATTATTCATCTTGGGCTATCTGTGTATCTTTGTACTTTGGTAAATACGGATTTTGATATGGAAAACTTATATCTCAAAGAATCACCACTAACGCCAATTTCACAAAAAATGCAAAAATTTATGTTAAATGAATCATTTGTTGTAAATTTTGTTGTCTCAGATTTCGGGTCATTTGAAGATGAAATGAAAAGGGAACAATTTGCTGCGATGATACGGGAGCTTGAAAATATTCCAAAATTTTCAATGGGTGAAAATGGATCAAGTATTTGGATACGGGATTATGAAATGGTAATTCTTTCAAAAATAGATTACTCCAAC
The DNA here is from genome assembly GCA_024447215.1 of Panagrolaimus sp. LJ2400. Taxonomy (NCBI): domain Eukaryota; kingdom Metazoa; phylum Nematoda; class Chromadorea; order Rhabditida; family Panagrolaimidae; genus Panagrolaimus; species Panagrolaimus sp. LJ2400. The sequence continues at coordinate 30,466 of JAMRYA010000057.1, forward strand.
AATAATAACAATATTATAGGCAGCTTCATTTTGGGGATCTGAAGATGAAAGCATTTGGGAGCCAATTGAAATGTTACAAAATTATCGATCTTTTAATTTAGGAGAAAAATTTATTCATACAAAGTAAGGGGATATGGTACCATTTGTGTTAACAGTTAATGCGTTGCGTGTTCTAGAACTTTGCCATCAGGAGAAGAGGTGATCGATTCATTCTTCTTTTTTATAACTTATTACAACATGAAAAACTTTTTGGATGTTGAAGAATTACTTAATCAAAGGTAATTTTTAATAGCCTGCTACTTTCAAATACTTTCCAATTTTAGGCGATCAATTCTTGCCCGATATTCTTCAGTCTTTAAAGTCAGCTCCCATCATCCTCTTGAAAAAGTTCCCACGGAATCAGCAGCATCAGCTCCAATTAATTTTATTCAAACTGCAATATCTGCAATTATTTTAATGTCAATTTTGGTGCTAATTTTTGTCTTGAATATTGGTGCAATTTTTTCTGTAATTCTTTCAATTCTTTCGATCAGTTGTGGAACAGTTGGATATTTGCATTTATGGGGTGTTAATTTGGATGCAGTTTCACTGATTTCAATGTTAATGTCCATTGGTTTTAGTGTTGATTATTCAGGTTCAACTTTTTTTAATACATAAAAAAAGAAAATAGCAAAAATGTAAAAATTTTTAGCACATATTTGTTATCACTATTTCACAATGACATTAGAAACCGAAGAAAAACCTCAAACAGTTCGACACAAAATTATCAATCAATTAAGGCCTTCAACAGATACAATGTCAACATATCATCGATTAGAGCATACTTTTAATGGCGTTGGATGGCCCGTCATTCAATCTGGTAATTATTTTAATGCAATACAATTTGTATATTATAACTAAGATTACAGGTGTTTCAACAGTGTTGGGAATAATTCCATTGCTTTTTGTTGATGCATATGTTGTAGCAGTATTTTGGAAAACTATTATTCTGGTTACTGTACTTGGACTTTGGCATGCATTATTTTTACTTCCGGCTTTATTTTTGGCATTCAATGATATTGGAATACTTTTTCGGTGCCGTCGTCACAATACAGTCACAGATACTACTAGTTCTTAAATTTTATTTTAAGTTTTATGTTGTGGTTTTTATTTAAATGCAAAACGGGTGGTAGTTATATGTGCTAAAATATAGATACAATGTTCTTAAAAAATTTAAATAAAGATTTTGTGAAATATTATAAAAACACACACTTTGTTGCAAAACTTTCACCTTATTTTCCACAATTTTTAATAAACGAGTTCTAAGCAGGGCCGAACAGGTAGTAGCTACCGGTGGATTAGTGAAAGGCATTCTGACAAGTCACAAAAAATATCTTTTGAGTCATAACGGGATCATCATCCTTGGTGGTTCCCTTTTTAACTGCTTTCGATAATAAAGAAGCCACATTGATAATAACCTTTGATGAAATGCTGATTTTTGTTTATTTGCTTTTACACGCCGATGTTGAGGATATTGGTAACTTCATTTAAATTTTAATTAAATAGTTCGAGTTGGATGACGTTTCTAATCAGTATAATTCTTCTTATTATAATAAGCTGATGTGAAAATCAATTGAACAATAGATGATGGATGTATGACAAAGATCGTGTGAGGAACTTTGTCGAAAATAAAGCTATTAAAGCCTTAAATCAAGTATATTATTTCATATTCGGTTAGTTAAATACCTTAATTACAAAACATAAAATAAATATACTTGAATATTCAACAATTGTTTATCTTATTATTATAAATGTGACGAATATATTTCAATAAAGCACGGATTTTGATTTTGTTAAAAAGATGTTACTGTATATCTTTAAAAATGAAATTAAATACAAAAGTTAAAATGTTTTGCTTATATTTTAAAAACTGTTTTATTTTTAATTTTTTTTTTATATTTCAACTTTTTATTTTAAAAAACTTATCCTCCAACTAAAAGGAGAATGTAACGTTTTCCGTTTTCCGTAACCTTTTATTATTCATTCACAAAAAAGAGAATAAAGCGTGAAATTTGCATAAATCAACAAAAAGTTGTTTTTGTTGTTTTATGCAAAACTGTTCATGAAGCTATGGTGAACCATCCCGAAGGGGTGGGGCACCGCTAGTAAAAAAATAAAGCAAACAAAAACAAAGAAAAAACGCATTTCTCTAAATTGGATGATTGATGACGAACTGTTTGATGGCATATGTGGTCTCGCTGAAATTATGGTAATGTAATACTGATATGTAATTAATAAATAGAAACTCAGTTGTTATGAAGTTGTGAATGAATTTTTATATCTACCTTTAAAATTCCATTATTCAGAAGTTGTGGTATTTTGGGATTATGTTTTAGTAGTTCCTCTACTGATTAATTCTGTTTAAACATATGATTGTTTTCGCTAGGTCTGCTTTAATTAATAATTTCTAAATATTGCTTAACTAATGCATTCAAATCAATCGATTTGATTTTCAAAAAGTTTTTTTTCATGAAAAAAACCAAAAAAAAATTGTATGTTTGTGTCAAAAATTTTTTGGACTTAAAAATTTGTTATAAATAGATGTTTGCCTTGAGCTAGAATTTTTATGAATTATATTTGATGCAACAGCATTAAAGATTTTATACTCCGAATATTTCCATTATAGAAAAGGGAAGAATATCCTGTGAAACGGTAAAAGATATAATAGAACATCAACGGCCATTTACAACTGATGAATATCAAGTTCAGTGTCATGAACAACTTGATCACATTAATGCAGAAAGGAGAATTTTGCCTGATCGTCCATCGAATATATTCAAGCGTATTTACATTAATTTTCACTTTACATACACACAATATTTTTAGCATTTATTCCGGTAAGACCTGCAGTAGAACAATCTTCTGAAAACAATCAGGTAATGTAAAAATAACCGTCCAATAAAATCCATAATTTTTATTTTTTAAAAAATAGTAGGCAAGTGCATCAAATGCAGGAGCATCCAATAACAATGATAACAATGCGCAAAATTCTGGTGCATCATCTTCTCAAAACGAACAGGTACTGTGCTTCATTACACGAAATGAAACATTTTGTTTCATTTTCGCGTCGAGAATTTTGTTTCAGACAGAGAGAATAAAACAAAATGTTTTAGTCTGAAACAAAATTCTCGACGCGAAAATGAAACAAAATGTTTCATTTCGTGTAATGAAGCACTGTAAAAATAACCGATTAACAGTTCATTTCAAAGAGGACAAATTATCCTATTCAACAACAACATATTTAGGCAAGTGTATCAAATGCAGAAGAACCCGATCAAAACATGAATAATAATAATGCACAAAATACTGGTTCAGAAAGTGATGATGATGAATCGTGTAGTGCCGCAATTATCCCTCCTCAAAATCCTCCTGCACAATCATCATCGTCATCATCAGATGCTGATGAAACTCCTGCTTTTGAAATCCGAAATCTCCGACAACAAGAAGCCCATGTTAATCGGTTTATGAGAGATTTGACAATAAAACAAATTCGTGGTCTTGCGAAAACAACTTATTGTTTTTACTGTGATCACATTATTCATTCAGCTCTTTCCAATCATTATGATCCATATCATATAAGATGCAATAATCGATTTGAATCTTTGGAAGCAGCACATCGAGCAGAAAAAAAGACAGCTTTATTAAAAGTTTATCGCTTTTTATCGTAAACTAAAATTCAAGTTTTTTTAGGTAAATGTAATTCAATATTCAATCATTAATGCCGCCACAATTAGATCACTTGCAGCACAATTGCCTCCAGCAGAAGTGGCAAGATATTTAGATGGTAATACATTTACTAATTAATAAAAAGTTTCTATCTTTACAGGAGCGATAGTATTCGGGCATCTTATCAAAAACATTCATTTGAATGAATTTGCTGCAATAAGAGAACATATGACAAAATTATGAATCTTAAAATTGAATGAAACAACTTTTTCTTTTTTTTGTTAGATGAATTTATCCCATTCTTTAATAAATATTAATCCGGATAGTCTATCCTAAAATTCAAATTTATATTTAAACAAATATCATTACCAATACCAAAACAACATGGCAAGGCTCATAATTTTTTTAATAAGGACAAATTGTCCTAACACTGTTATGCTATCCTTTAGAAAGAGGGTCATTCATGTCCAACAAAAATATGTAATTTATGTTTTTTAAACAAGGACAAACTATCCTACATTTGTTTGGTTTTGCATTTGATTATTTTAACAGTATAATAGTTTTAATAAATGTGAAATGTTATTTTGTCCTAAGAATTCTTAGTTTTATATTCAATTAAACTACTCATTCAACAACAAAAATTACAGGTGATATGCGTAAAAAATAGAACAAATTCAACGGTTCAACTTATTGAAAAACAAATTTCATTATTATTTAATATTGGTAGAATACAGTAGACCAGAAAATCTACAACTTGTTTAGGACAAACTATCCTAAATTAATTTCCAATATTAGGAAACCTAAAGTGAATGTAGAAAATAAAATCTAGCATCCTTTAACCCTGTATGATAGTACATTTTGTCCTAACAATATTAAAATTATGCGTTTCAGCTGTAAATTAGCTATGGAATGTATCGGAAATAAGCTGAAATTTACTATAACTATATGAAAGAAATCTTAGGCCATATTGTCCTAAAATGATAATAAAATTTAAGCAGAATACAAAAAAGGTCATTTAAACAGAATTTTATTTTGGAATAAAATTTATAGACAACATAATTTAGGACAGATTTTCCTAATCAAAAAAAACCCCAAAATTCCCCCGAAGGGGGACATTTTGTCCTAACAGCAAAGTTTATTAGGAAGACCTGCCCTAAAATTGTCCTTAAATATTTTGGCATAGGGACAATTTGTCCTAACATAATTAAAGAAAAAACAACATTAAATAGGATGATTAATAACAAATTGTTTGATGGCATATGTCGTTTCACTGAAATCCTGATTATGTTACTCTGTAAAGTAATGGAATAACTCGCCTGCTCTTCCATTGTGGGGCCATGTGTCCTGCACCACGGATTGTGATAAATGTAACTCCCTTATAAAGTGTCTTAAATCCGGCGATTTGTTTATTGAACTTCCACGGAGTTTTATTAAGTTGTCGAGGATATCCAAGTTGAGCAGCAAATTGTTGTCCCATCTAAAATAAATCATGTCTTTAATCTATTTCGTTAGCCCACAAGCTATACCATAAAATTGCAGGCCATATCTGTATCACCATAATAAAGTAGAACTCGAACACCAGAATTAACAATTTTTTTAATGAATGGCGACATGTCTGTGTATTGTTTTTGATACTTTTCTGTAATTTCTTCACTGCAAATATCCCATGCTGGAAGATTATCAGGGATATGAAGAGCTGCTCGAACTGCTTTATCATTCATATATGTCAAAAGATCTGTATCATTCAAGCAAGGAACAGATGCACCATAACTTGGAAATCGTTTCTTGAAGGGATCTTTATGCTTTAAACTGGATTGCATGAAAATCCTTGGAATTATTCCTGCACGATATGAACTCATTCGACGTGAATTTGCATCTGGATTTGGATCACAATCTCGATCTAAACAAATAAATAAATGTCATTAGACAGTTTAATGAAGGGAATTTTGTTTTGAGATTACGGTAGTTTTATCAAACATTATTTTTACAAAATGCTTACAAAGATCATAAGGATTCAAGCCGCCAAACCAAAGGAATTTAAAGATATCTTCAACCATACGTGCGCAATGTCCTGTCATTTGTGTTAAATCACAATCCTTAAATTATTTAATTGAATACTGTATCAATTTTAACAGTGATAAAAACAAACATCAATACATCCACGGCAGCATTCTCTTTCAAGTGTATTCCAAATTTTTTCATCGATTAATCCATGACCATATGCATATCGGACAGATGTATCAACATTAAGCTTTTCATGGACATATCCATTTCCAAGTGCCATTCCTCGAAGATTAATTGGAAAGTCTTTTTGTCCATCAACAATTCGAGCTGTGAGTGTTGGGACATAAACTCCACCATCTAGCAATTTTTGAGGTTGTTGTATTATTGATAAATTTTAAAAAAAGCTTACATGATTCTCCCATAATGAATGTTGAATGATTACGAAAAGTTGGATGAAGTTCAAAGAATTTTTTAATTCCTTCATAATTTTCTTGGGATGTCTTAAAAATTTTTACAGTATTTACTTTCAGTGATTGCTATACTTACCAAGTCATCATTTGTTGTTGTATTTCCATCCGATGAATATGAATATCCAACACCTAAAAATTAATAATTTTGTCAAACAAATTTTAGGCTACAGTAATTACCAGCAGGAGATTCAATGTAAACAACCGAAGCAAATGTATTCCATGCATTTTCATTTGAGCGCATTGTTTTTCCATCTGGATTTACTTCATATGGGCCCATTTCATTTAAAAGTCCCTAAAAGTAAATGTATTGCATACTTTTTTGTGAAGAAATTATTCGCTTACATCAAGTGATGAACAACCTGGTCCACCATTGAACCAAAAGATCAAAGGATCACGACTTGGATTATTTTGGGATTCAACAAACCTTAAAGTAATTTTATAAATTACAGTATGCTATTAACGAAATCTTACCAATAATGAAGGAAATGAGTTTTTGAAACTTGTAAATATCCGGAATAATGTTTAAATTTAATATCAAATTGTACTCCTGGTAAACTTTTAATTTCATTTGCTCCATAAACAATGGAAGCAAATACTGCCAAAACTGCAGCAGCAAATATAAATGTGGACTGCATCTTACAAGTCCAAATGACGGCAAATGAATGAAGATAAAAATCTTTCAGAAAAAATTCTTTTTCAGTTTTATTTAATTTTTTTTCTTATCTAGATCAAACTTTCAAGTTTGCCTTGAGAAGGCCAAAGAAATGGACAGGTGCTTTATTTTTTCGTGAGAGAGAATGAGACGATTTTTAATCTTTTTTTTATTATCAAAGCTGGTGAATGGAATCGGGTGATAAATTGATTTGAGCCTTATCTTTCTTAACTCTTGTCGATAACAAAAAAATGTGGTCTTTGCTGATTTTAAAATTCTTCCCTAAAAAAATGAAATCTATCATGGGGTCCAAGGTTCCTGCTATAACCAAAGGTCATTCTTGAAATCGTCGTCTATCTTATCTCACTTAATTAATCGAAAAATGAAACAAAAATGTTACTCTTCTTCGCTAGACGCTTTTCTATTTTTATCAATCAATTAATCAAATATCAGCTTTTGACCCTCTAATGAAAATTAACCAGATTAAAGCTTTCCCAACGAACGATTCCAAACATATTACTGTAAATTATTTGCAGTCACAAAAATGAACATTTGCCACAAGCGTGAACAAGCAAAATAAATTTTTTAAAATGAATCATTCAAATCAAAAATTTCATTAAGTTTTGTTACAGTATACACAAGAAGATCGTAAATATCTTTTTTATTAAATTTCTATATAAAAATTCTATTTTTAATACAAAAGAATAATAAATATTATGGCCATATAAATAAATATCGAAAATAATAATATAAAAAAATGTTACAAAATAAAGTTAATAGAAGTAATAATAAATTAATGACCAAAAGCAGAGAAATTGGCAAAATCTGCAAAGTTGTTTGATGGGGTTGCTGCTGTCGATGAACCAAATGGATCACTGAAAAAAATACTTTCATTAAATTCGTGTCGAAAATTTAAAAAAAAGTACTTACGCTTGAGAAAATGGATCTTTTCCAAAGCTTCCAAAATTACCAGCTGCTCCAGCATTTGAAGTTCTCTTGGCGCCAAATGGATCAAAATTATCTTCACCAAATGGATCAGCACTTTTGAATGGATCACTTGCAAAGGCATTACTATCCAAATTTGAATGCGTTGAAGTTGAAGAGCCAATAACATTTCCAGAGGGATTGAGTTCATCAAATCTTTTGAGTAATAATGGATCATCATTTGTTGGAGAAGTTGCACGCTCCAGTTCCTCTAAAGCTTTCTTCAGCTCTTCTTTCTTTTCTTTAATCTTTGCAGATTCAATATTATTCCTTTGAATTTTCTTTTCCATATCTGATATTTCTGTTGCTGCACGAGTTATTGATTGATTAATTTTGTTAAGTTCTAATTTCTTCTGGTAAACAGTATTATCAAGATTTCGAAGCTCTTCACGAAGCGAAAACATAATTTGTTCTTCTGCCTAAAAAAGATAAAATAGATTATTTAAAAATTTAGCAATGCCTTAACACAAGAAAGTTTCAATAAAAAGGCCATGACATTTTTGCCTTCCAAAATTGTGCTACAATTAATTTCCCAAATAATACTTTTTGAATAGAAAGGAATGCCTCTCGCCCAAGGTGTGGCAGTTAAAACGAAAACATACATTAGCATTTTCTTTTGCTTGTGCTACATCAGCTTTAGCTTTTGCAAGCCGCTCTTCTTCAATAGCAAGTCGCTTTCGGCCTTCTTCCAGTGTAGCTTTGAATGCTTCAATTTTATTGTCCATTTCTCCAAGTCTTTTTGTTGCTTCACCTTTTTGATTTTGTAATTGTTTGACTGTTGCTGCCAAAGTATTCAATTCAATTTCCAAATTCTTTACTGTAGAGCTTTTAATTGTAATATCGGCTTCCATCTGAGCTAAATCAATGTCAGCTTTTCTTCGATCATCAATAATTTTTTGAATTTCTTCATTCAATTCTTTCACCTTTGGATTGGCTTTTTCTGATGGTGAAAGTGGCATATGTGGTAGACTCATTCTGAGTGAAGGTGGAACGAGATGAGCAGGTAAAATTTCAGGTAGTTTCACACCAAGCTTTGCTTCTTTAATCAATTCCATCACAAGTGCAAATTGTTCAGCATTTAGTCGACCAGTTTTTACAATATCCACTAAACCCCAAATATGTGCAAGAATTTGTTGAGGTATTCCAGATCCCATCAAAGTAATTCGAGTATCCATGCCCGTGACATATCCATCATGATCTAAATCCAGTCGATTAAAGTCTTCTTCCCAAAGTTGTTTATCAACAGGAAAATCAGAATTTGTTGCATCAAAAATTGATCTAACACCTGGTGGCCGTGAATCAGAATGTACAGAAGCAATTGAACGTGTATCAGCTTTTGTTAATGAAGCAACAGACGATGCACGAGAATTTGCAGACATTGGTGGAGCTAAAAATAATGCACGTTTTAATTACAAATATAAAAAAATCGTAACTGTCATTTTTTACAAAAGTTTTTAAATCAGAAGAGAAATAAAACGGAAACAAAAATATTCAACTAAAAGAAGATACTGCTTGGTTCTATTTTAACAATCATAATGAACTTTATTCTTCTCTTTCCATATTTAAAACAAATAATTAAAGTAAACTTACGTAAAATTCTTGAAGATGTTGGAGATTGTACAGCGCTCGTTCGACGTGATCCTACTAAACTTCCTTTTCTTGCTAATGAATATGGTAGTCGATCTGGTAGGGTATGAGTTTCGATCTGAAAGTCATGAAAGTCATAATCTGAAGCATAAAAAAACATTGAATTTGGCATTTTTTTATCTTCAAACACAAATGCAAATCTTTTGGCTTTATCTTCAAACACAAATGCATCTCCTGAAATTCTTCGACAACTCTTCCATACAAATGATTCAATTGATCATTTTGGTCTTCTTCTCTCTTGGTTAAAACCTTCTAGTTAGTTTAGTTTATTTAAATAATAATATTATTATTATATAATATTGTTATGTTTGTTGTTAAATCTTAGTTAATAAAAGATTCTTACACATTTATAAACCAAATGCATTGCAATACACATTTCATGAAAATCTAATTGCCCATCACGATCAAGATCAGACATCTCCCAAATTTTTGCTAATTGTGCTTGTGGCAAATTGGAGTTTAGCAATACAGGACGAACTTTTTCACCACTCAATTTTCCAGTAACCGGTCCAAGGCTATTAAAAATTGCTTCATATTTTGCTTGCTCCACTGGAGTTATCTCCCACTCATTCAATCCAGGTGTTACAGATGGCGATGCTCTAGTTGATGGTGGAATATTTGGGAATCTTGGAGCATCAAGTGGTAATTTGAGTGCGGCTTCTGTTGGAGATTGTCCTTGTTGAACGGCAGCAACAAGCTTCAAAGCAATAAATACACCACGTTTATCTAAACTTCCGATTTTTCGATAATCTGCAACTTCCCACAGCTAAACATATTAATTGTAAATCATAAATCTCTTCTTTTAACAATATTGTAAAAACTTACAACAGATAGCGTTGGCACGGGTAAACCAGAACCCCTTAGAAATTCAGCTGCTTGTCCAGCCGGAATATCCGAAACATTATTTGTATTCAACTACAATGATATGACTATTAATGCAAAAAAAAATCAAATATAAAATTTACCTCTCGATAAAGCTTTTCATAATATTGTAGATGTCCTTGAGCAATTTCAGCCTCTGTTAAATTTGACATACTTTTTGATTGGTAGTAATTTTGTTATAAATAGAAAAAAGTGAGTAATAATTTAAAAATGAATCATAAAATTTATTGAAAGCAACATCAGAGTTTAACGTTCCAGAAAATAAAAAATCGAACAAAAGCTGACAGCAAAAAAAGGTTCTTAAAACGAAATGTAAAAAAGGGAAAGCTTGAAAAATTCAAAACTATGAAATTCAAAGCGATCGGTCATTTGATGACAAGTACGGTTACTCAGTTACCGGTCGATTGGTAAATTTTCCGAAAATGTCGAAAGTGGTAAAATGTTGTACAATATCGTGGGAGTGACTACAAAAATGTTTTAAAAGCTATTTTTGGCTAGTTTATTTGTTTGTTTAAACTAAAAACAACATTTTTTGTTTTGCAATTAATCAAATGTTGTGTAGCTATTCTAAATAACGAAAAATAAGGTTTTATCGAAAAAACACATATTGGAAAAGATGATATCATACTATATAGTATTTACAATTTTTGTAACACGTTAAACAATTAAAATTTTTTTCATAAATGCAGGCGTTAAAAAACTGTAAGGTTTCTGAAATTCTAATTTATCAAACCTTACTGTAGCTACACTGAAAAAAGAAGGGAAAATACCACCTAGCAATCCTAATGGCAACATCATCTTTTTTGATAAACTAACTCCAATCCGCAAACATTGATTCAGAAAAAAGTAATAGTTGGAACTAGAATATCTACCGTATATTTTACACAGTCTAGAACTAGAAAACGAATGAGAACTTTTATACACAAATTTTTTTTTGAAAAATAACATTATTAGTAATAATTAAGAATAAAGTAAATGAGAATCAGAATGTTTTTCGCCAGATCTGAAAATATGGAAGAGACGAGACAAACATACTTCTTCACGACGTTCCATTGAAATTTCATCTCCCCTTTTAATTAATTCAATTTTTTCAACCATTAGCTTTTCTTCATGTTGTACATCAAAATCATCATATCGCTTAACCCATCCTGTATGGCTAACAGTTTCGCTGATATGGCAAACCATGAATGTTGTATTTTTAAGGATACCAAAATCATTTATTAAATGTGGACGATTTGCTTCTTTAACCTTGTACTAATTCAGTTGAATATTTTAATGTTAAAGCTTGTTGAATTGAAGTTAGAATATTTTTGCGTTTATACAACACTTTGGTATCATAACAACAAAATCTTTTGTTCTTGAAATCAAAAATGGCAATATACCATGCACCTTCTTTAGGAAATGAAAAAAGAAGAATATCAAAATTCTCATCAAATGGAATCAGTGATGAAATTTTTTCTTTAGATGAATCAGTAAATAAATGCATAATATTGTGTTCAGAATATTTTAAAATTTGATCAAAATATATATTGACATTTTCAGATGTAATATCTGATTCAAGAACAGGTTCAGTAATTTCATTCTAAAACATGACATGCATTCATGAAAAGATTAAATACTGCATACTTTCACTATGTTAGTATTCCAATACAGAAACATCTTTTTTCAAAACTTTTTTCTGTTTTGTATTAATGTATCTTATTTGTTGTCTATTCTCTCAAAACAACTGAACTTTACAACAAATCATTGACACCTATGTTATCGTAATCAAAGGAAAATCAAACAATAAAAACGCAATTTTTATAGTATAGCCTTTTTCAAGATGTTTTTGTTAACTCTTTATTTAATAGATATCGAACGTATAAAATAAAAGAAAATAAAGGACCAAATTACAAAAAAAGATATCATTACAAAAAAATCACTCGGAAGCAGATGAAACATTTGAATCGTTGAATGAATTGTCTTCAGCTTCATCAACATCACCATCTGATTCTGCATTAGTATTTAATTTCTTTGTCTTTTCATTAATACTATCAGTATCTTCATCTTCATTCTTACGCTTCTTTGGTAATACTGGTACAATGGCTTGAGTTTCTTCTTTGATTCGTTTACGAAGAAGTGTAATTAATTGTGAAATTTGTGCTGGAGTTGATTGAATAAGGAATAATTGTGGAAGTTCAGAATCCGGTGTATGTGCAGAGATTTTGATACGTTTTTCTGATACTGATTCAAATACCATTTCCGGGAAGAGTAAAGAATTTAATAAAACTTTTTGTGTACCAGAACTACGAGCAACTAAAATGGCAATTATATTTACAGATGATAAAGCTTTCAAGAAATGGCATACCTAATCGAGCTTTCCCATCGGTATCCCATTCATTTGTTTCATTTAATCGAAGATTACCAAGTCCTCTTTCTTTCCATTGTTTTGCATCAACATCATATTGATAGAATTTACATTGAGCCTAAAATATTTACGTTAAAATTATCAGTAAGTTAGAACAAGAACAAACTTGGAAGAGATTTGTTTCATCTTCTTCACCAGTTTTTGGTTTTTCTACTGTTCCAAGTTCTTCTGGTTCATTCTTCTTCTCATTTTTGCTTAACCAATCAGCAGATGTTGAAGCATTCTATAAATATATATTTTTATATCACAGTAAGCATGGATAAAAAACATACTGAAAATCCTTCTGACTTTTTAGCAGCAAAAGCTTTAAACAAGCTGGATGCATCTACAGGTCGTTCATCTTTCTTATTCTAAAAAATTAATAAGAATTACATTTATAAACTAAGCAACAATAAGCGTACAGCAAGACCAGATCCAAATACATGACCAAATGCAGATTTTTTTGATGATTCTGATGGCTGCTTTGCTTCATCATTTGACTTCTCTTCATTTTTATTCAAACTAATATTGAAGCTTTTTGAACTTATTGTTGACTTGTTTTGATTCCATAATTGACTAGCTGCTGCTGCAAAACTTGCTTTTTCAGACATATCAGTTTTTCCTAAAAGTATTAAAGTTATAATAAAGTAAGTAAAACAAAATGAATAATTAGAGCGCGGAAATACTACAAAATAAATAAAAGCAGCCAAAAATTGTATGAAATTTTTTTATAAAAAACGCTTGAAATTTTTAGTTTCGTTGCAAGAACGCTAAAAGGAGTTAATACTTTGAAAGATAAAATTTTCTGCTGCTTTTTGTAAGTCAATAACAAATGTATTAATGAAAATGGCATTTATTTTTTTGAAGAGTAAAACAAAAGGGTGAACAAGTAATGTTATTTGACAATAAATTATTTAAATTTTTCATTTACAAACAATTGAAAAATCTTTTTTTGTAGGTACAAAAACTTAAACCGTTTGTCAAAATAGTACTTCGACAAAATTTTGATTTATTAAATTTGTTATCTTCCATTTGACAAGGATATTTAAAAGTTTCTATATAATCATAAAAAATTAATCCACTTGATAAAACTTGTTTCGTACAACACATTTCTATTTCCTATCAAACAAGTTTGAATAATCAAATCACATTTTTATTAAGTTTGTTTGAAGGATACTGTAATTTCTTCAATTGAAAAAAAATTATTTAAAGCCCTGTATTTTAATACTGTTAAAAGGCAAAAAATTAAAGAGATCCAATAAAAATTTTTAAGATAATGCAGGTATATCATTTCATGGCTAAGATGCATATAAAGTATGAGTGTATAGGCAATCTTCATAAAATTGTGAATCAAATGCTTTTAAGGTTGTTGAGAGATTCCTGAGACGGGTTCTTTCTTCCTGATTTATCTTAAAATTAATGTTAATTCATTTAGATAAAAAAAAGTCAAAGTTTACTCCTTGACTAAATTTATAAAGCTGCATTCGAAAACCAAAATTTGGTTTTGCAATTGAACGTTTTGATTCAATGTAGGAAATAGCAGAGGCATACGATAGCTTTGTACAGGATAACAAATATGCGGCTGCAAAACAAATACTTCTACTTACTCCAACTAGGCAATGAATTAATACATTTGCTAAAACGAAGGTTTAATTGATTGCGCTTATTTAAAAAGTTCGAGCTTACATCCTGACAGTCTTGCACGATGAATAAATTCATTTACAGCTGGAATATGAGGTAATATATTTTCCTGAGGGCTATCACTTAATTTTATCACTAAATGTGTCTTTTCTAAAACAATTTTAATTACTTCTTCAAAATATAAAACAAAAAAATACCATTAAAATCTGGTAAAATTCTTTCAAAATCTAATATACTAACAATGAATTTAATATTATGACGTTTCAGTTCTTCTATATCTTGGGCATCACGTAACCCCCCAACATATAAACCAGGTAGTAACAAATCAACACCACGGCGACCTCGATCACGAAAATTTCGAAGACCTGCAACAGCAGCAGAAAGCTGTCTTTGATCTGCAGCAGCGGTTGAAGGTTCTGTTAAAAGGGACGAAGACATCTTTGTTGTCGTTGTTGAAAGAAAAACACGAGTTTTTAAGTTTAAAATGCCAAATTTGGAAGAAGAAGCAAAAAACCCTCCATTCCCGGAAAGAATCGATTAAAAAGTGTCAAAGAAGCATGCCACAGCAGCAGGAACACATTTAAGCAGCAGCCGACACGGGTGGTTATTTACTTCTTGGAGTAAATCGTGCTAAGATTTTGGGAATGCTTGGTTTTGCTATTGGGTATTTTAGAAGTTACATAACATGAATTGTAAATATAATTTTAATTAAAACTATGTTGGTTACAACTGCTTAACAAAGATACTGTAGATCTTTGATAACAAAAAATTTCATTGTATGAGCATATCCATGTTCAACGACATTTTGCCAACCCAGCTGGTTCAAGTTTTTTTGTTCAACTCTTTTTTCAACACAAAAAAACAAACAATCTTCGATCGCGTTTGTTTTATCTCTTTTGTTTAAGCTTACATAAAGCATGATGCTTGTCATTTTATTTTTTATCTCAATTTTCATCACAAATGCTGCCGCAACAATTTCCAATAAGAATAACGAAAAAATTGAAGCATTTTTTGATGCATCAACACATACGAATAATTGGGCCGTACTTGTTTGTACTTCAAGATTTTGGTTTAATTATCGTCATGTTGCAAATACACTTTCAATTTATCAATCTATTAAAAGGCTAGGAATTCCTGATAGTAATATCATATTAATGTTAGCAGATAATATTCCATGTAATGCAAGAAATCCACATCCTGGTAAGAGTTTTATTGCTAACATAAAAACAAACAATTACACACATATGTATATATATCTAACGAGAATATTCAATTGTTGTTGATTCAGTATAGGAATAATCTTCTGTTCGAATTACTTGATATTCTGATTCTTCAACATATATTTCTTTAACTTTCTTTGCTTCAACGGTTGAATCAATACAACATAGCTCAATGGTATTTATTGGCGGAGCTTTTATTACTTGTTTTATCTAAAAACATGAATTAGCAAAGAAAAGAAGTAAAAGAGAAAATATTTACTTGAACAGGTGCTTGTGGCATAACATTCATAACACTTGTTAATCTTCCCTTTCTTCGTTCTGCATTTACTTTTGTTACTCGTTGTTTTTGAGTTCGTGGAATTGTCGTTGGAACAGCTGAATGTCGACCTGCAGCTACTTCAAATTTTGTTGTTTGCCATATTTGATCAAATATTTCAGCTCTTTGAATTTTTGGTGGTTTTAGCAGTAATTCAGCAACAGATTTTTGACTTGAAAGTTGTAACGACTAAAAAGTTATTACTGTATGTATCTAAATGGTGGAAAAAAAGCTTACTTCAATCTTTTGTGATGGTGGACTACATTCATATTGAACTTCATACATTGGTGAAGATATAATATGAATTCGAAGAGATCGATATTTACGTGATGAAAAAATTTGTTGAACACTTTCCTTTTGAACCTCCACCGATGGCGTTAATAAATTTATTCCTGCATTTAACTAAAAATATTCATTTCTATTAGTTTTAAAGAATAATAGTACTACTTACCGGTTGAGAAATTAATTCAGTTGCTCGATAAATCTGTTCATCTTGTGGTGGTGGAAGAGAGATTGCAGTTGCTTCGAGCTTTGGAATAGCTTTAAGAAAAATTGGCATTAACTTTGTTGAGGCTGTTGTAACCATTGTGCCACGATATCGCTTTTGTATAATTTTTGCATCTTCTTCTGCTTCAATTTCTGATCCGGTTGAAAGTTGTAGAGGTTGGGGACGTCCGATATATGTTTCAGTTGTTTCAATATGTTGATATCTGGAATTTGTTCGAGTAACTGTTAAACGATTTGGTTCCATTTTTTTATTGCACACTAAAAAATAAGTAACACTAAAAAAATACCAATAAATGTTTTATTTTATGCAAATTATGTTTAAAATTTTTCATTTTTAGGTGAAATTTTTAATATTCCAAGTCTTCGAGAAAATCTTTATGGCCTTGATGTTGAAGTTGATTATCGTGGATATGAAGTTAGTGTGGAGAATTTTATTCGTGTACTTACTGGACGACTTTCTGAGGGAACACCTCGAAACAAAAGATTGCTAAGTGATCATCAATCAAATATTTTAATTTATATGAGCGGACATGGCGGGGATGGATTCCTTAAATTTCAAGATCATACTGAACTTACTTCTACCGATGTTGCGGAAGCTATTGAAACAATGTCACAAAATAAACGGTAATATTTTTATACCGAAATTTAACCAGCTTTTTGATGCTATGGAATTAGCTACAGTACCCCGTTACAAGATTATTATAACTTACATTTTTTAGGTACAATGAAATTTTATTTATTGTTGATTCATGTCAATCTGCATCAATGTATTCTGAAATTACAAGTCCAAATGTTGTATCAACTGCTTCAGCACTTGTTGGAGAAGATTCACTATCATATCAACGTGATGAAGATATTGGAGTATATGTTATTGATCGATATGCATATTTTGCTTATCGTTTTATAGAAGATAATCTTATTGGACCAGATCCACTTCAAGCAAATGTTTCATTAACACAATTCTTAAATTCTTGTTCAAAACGTGATTGTATTTCAACGGTTGGAATTAGTACTGAAAATTATCGTCGTCCAACTGATCGAGTAAGAGCTGCAGATTTCTTTGGCTCAAGAAAATATCAAAAAGAATTGAAACAAAAATATGAAATTTTGGAAGAATGGGAAACACTTCCAACGACCTTGGATGAATCAAAAGCTAAATGGGCGAATGTTTTGAAAGATACTGGTTTTGATTCACTTTTTTAAAAATATTTCTTTTGTTATACGGGTTCTATTTCTATATAAAAATGCTGCAATAAATAAAGCTTTAATAATTTTATCTATGTATTTATATATGGTTCATACCGTAATTCTTATATTTAATATCATTGACAATGATCAATTGATTGAATTTAACAAATTGATAAATAATGTGTTTTTAATTGTTTTGAAGATGGCAGGCCTCAATGCCTTTGCAAATTTTGAAGCTTCAAGTGGTGGCGGTAGGCCATC
The DNA here is from genome assembly GCA_024447215.1 of Panagrolaimus sp. LJ2400. NCBI lineage: Eukaryota > Metazoa > Nematoda > Chromadorea > Rhabditida > Panagrolaimidae > Panagrolaimus > Panagrolaimus sp. LJ2400. The sequence goes on from JAMRYA010000057.1 coordinate 48,329, forward strand.
GACGGGTAGCAGCAACATTGATGGCCCATCTTCTGCATCATCACAGGCCCACTCAATGTTTAAGACCCTCCGCCGATTACATGGCCATAACCTTGAAAACCAAGGCCTAAATGATCTTTCCGAAGCATTTCAAAATTTTATTACCCGCGCAAAATTCTTTAGTATTGGCCGATTACGGTATGTGACATATAAGCATAAGTATTAATTTTAATTCTTTAAATACTAAAGGAGAACTTGGAGTCATTCTGCCGTCGAATTTATGAAATATCGTCGTCTGCTTCCAATGCTTGTAGCAGATGAGCATCATGCTGGAAGTGTCTTTGATGACTTTGATACAGCACCCCCATCCTTTTCGGCACGTCCAACAACAAATCGCTCAAAAAATGAAGGCAAAAAAATTACTGTAACAAATATTTCTCCTCGAGTCACTTCTGCCCAACTCCAATCATTCTTTCGAAAATTTGGAAAAGTATCTGTCTGCAAGATTCCTACTGAAGACAAAAAGCAATCCGCATATTCAACCCTACCAAAAAAATCTTTAACTCGACCCCAACTTGCCCATGTTACATTTTCAAAAGAAGAAGGCGCCCTTGCTGCTTTATCAGCCCCTCCAGAGGAGCTCACATTTTATGGCCAACAGATGGCTGTTCAACCATATGTCTCATTAAATAGAAGAAGAACAATTTCGGTTCAAGAAGCTACGAACGCTGTAGCAGGACCACCTCCACCTTCTTCCTCAGAAGATGCAATCTCTCGTTCATCATCAGTTTTAAGTGTATCATCAAATTCAACAATTAGCTCAGCAGTTGCATCATTAAATCTACAGCTGGATGAATTTCCTACAAGAGTTTTGGAACAAATTTTATCACATTGTACAGTACTAGACGCAATTCAACTTGAAAGAGTTTCAAAGAGATTTCTTGAAGCATCAATTGCGTCATGGAAGTATGCATCTACAAGGCTTTCATTCTCAGCAGATCCCTCTCTTTCAAGACATTTTAACTCATCGAATCCCCTCAAAAATAGTTCCCTTAAAGCTATTCTTGTTCGAGCTGGCGTTTACTTGGAAGCTTTAGACTTAAGTGATACAATAAATCTTTTGAATGATAAAGCAATTGAAGATATTGCACATTTTTGTCCATATTTGGTTGAACTGGATATCTCTGGAATTCATGCTTCTACAACTGCTTTCCAAAGCTTATCTGAAAATTTATGTAATCTTCGAAAGCTATGTTATCGAGATATGCGATCAACAAGTGAAAAATCATTTTGGTATTTATTTAAGAATTGTGGAATTAATCTAAAACATATTGATTTACGTGGATGTACAAGACTTAAAGGAAGATGCTTCAAGCTGTGTGGAATGTCACTGGAAGAAATTTTATTAGATGGATGTACAAAAATTGATGATGAAACAATTGATGATATTTGTTTGAAATCAGCAAATGTCAAAGTTTTACGATTAAATGGTTGTGGCTTGATAACTGATTCAGCTATTAGCACAATTGCAAGACATTTATGTGATCTACGAGAATTTTCATTGGCTGGCGATCGATTTTTAAATGTTACAACCGAAGGCTTGATTCCGCTGCTACGAATTGAAACAATTAAAAAGCTTGAGTAAGTTTAATTTCTTTTTTATTTTTTTTTAAAATTAGGCAGATTGAGTTTTATGTGTTATTAGCACTTATTAGCATCTCTAAATCATATAGTATAGAATTATTAGTCAATTTTCTTTGCTATTATTTCTGTTGTAAGTTATTCTACAGTACTCTATTTTAGATTCGACCATAATCCATTGGTGACGGATGAACTGATTGCAAAGCTTGTTGATAGCTTACCAAGTCTTGAAAAGCTTTCAATTGCATTTTCTGGAAATGATTCATCTTTAACTGAAGCTTCACTCTCACAAATTTCAGAACTTAAACATTTAAAAGAGCTGGATTTAAGTGGAATCGCAGCAATCAACAATCAATTATTTAAAAGAATTATTTCTGGATGTTTAAAATTGTCAGAAATTATTTTACGAAATTGTATTTATCTTGGGGATTCTGGTATTGAAGAACTCAAACATCTTTCTTCTCTGAGGCATATAGATTTAAGCAGCTGTATTTTGGTGACAGCAACTCCAATTCAAAATTTGGTTAAACATTTTAAACCTCAAAAAGATGCTGAGCAAATTACTATTGTTGTTGGGGGTACTGTATGTGAGCCATCACAAGTTCGACTTCGTGATACTCGAATTATTTTGGATTTTAATGATTATAGTGCAACAAGTTTAGCAGCATTTCGACAAATTATTGGTGCTGGAAATAAAGGTATATATATCTTAATTACTTTAATTAGATTTATGCAAGTCTTTTTCAGAAGCATCAGCTGAACGAGATTCTGATAGTTTATCAGATGAAGATGATGGCTTTCAAATTCTTGATGCACATCGGTCTTTTATTGTTGATGCTTTAAATGCGGAAGATGATTTTCCATTGAATCAAGATGAAAAAACAATTCAAGAATGGGCAGAAAGAGAAGCAAAAGTGCTGGGTTTAACAGCTTCAACAAGCTCAAGATAAAAAGACAATTGCTTATTGAATAACATTTTTTGTAGTTTTTATAAATTTTGAGTTATTGTATTTATTAGTTGATTAGTGATTGCATATAATTATAAAAATTGAAACGGATAATAAAGCTTTGATGATTACTGTAACTTTTTTTGTGGAATTAAGTTTCATTTTTTTGTGTCTTTGTTTCTCAAAATTTTTTTCTTCTGGCATAAACTTAATTAAGCTAAAAATGAAATGAACTTGCATTTAAAACACGACTCTTCCTTCATGGCAGATAAATAAAAACTCCCACCAAATAATTTTTAGCTTTACATAATTTGTGGGGAAAGGTTTTTTCCGAAGATGATGAAAAGCGGCAATGAGTTTCTTTTTCACTTTGCGCGCAAAACATTTTTGCAAACGGCAACAGCCGTTTCTCTTCTTCTTTCCGTTACACCAAAAACTCTTTAAAAAATGAATTGAATTATTCTTCTCACTTTTCTTCTTGTCTTTCTTCCTTTGCTTGCATTTATCCAAATTTTTAGCTTCTGAAAAATTTTTTAGACTTTTTTCCGGTGTTCCGGAAATGTGTGTGAAAACTGAAGAAAAAAGACTCAATTAAGTTAAAAGAAGAATAAAGGAGAGAAAAAAGGAAATTTAGCTTTTCAGAAGTAAGCTTATTGGCCCCTTAAGGAAGGAAGCAACGAAGAAAGAAAGTAAACCTTTACTTTTTTGTTTGAAACTCATTTTCCCAAGCTATTGCTTCTTTCTTCTTCTTCTTCCTTTAGCATTATTGTTTTGCGCATCTTTGAAGAGAAACAAAAACGAGAAAAATGAGATAATATTTGTTTTAAAAGACGAATTTTTAATGGCACATACCAAAAAAAGTTCCCATAACTTATTTTTTGAATATGGCTGCTGCTGTTTTTAAATAATAAAAATTAAAGGAATCAACAAAAATGACGGCTTCTGTAACTCAACACTTTTTTTGCGCATGTTGGAAGAGGTCAACGTCTGGTGGCAGTTATGATGGTAATGGCATAAAAAAAAGATTTCTGGTGACCAGGCGCTCTTTTTACTTTAGCTTTTCTGTCTTTCCTGCTCTGACATAATCACAAAAATAAAAGTGTTTTCCTGATGTTTTTATGACTGTAATTTTTTCCACCAAGTGCCATTAGCTTATTTTTTTGTTGATGTGAGTCTGTTAGTTATTTTCATAGAGACCCCATTTCTCTTCCTTCTTCTACCTCAATTTTTTTATTGCTTTATTATTTTTCATCATTTTCTACAACATTAAAAACACGGCAGTTTAATATATATTTTTTCTGCTTGTCGATCTCATTAACATTGCGAAAATTTTTATGTAATATCTTTTTTTCTTCACTCGTTCATGCTTTTCCTTCTTTTTTCTCCCCCTTCTTTCTTTTTTGCTTCGGATTTGCGCACACCGGAAAGAGGCAAAGTAATCGTTTATGAATTAAAAATTTGTTTCTCCTGTTTTTCTCTCTCTCTGAAAAGCTTAGAAAAACAAATGTCCTTGTAAAATTGTATGAGTCAATTTTTGAATAATATACTACTAAGTTAATACATGTATATAAAATATTCATTTCAATCACAGTTTTAGTATGTGTACCGTTTTTTTAGAAGGGTGAATGGCATTGACGGAAGAAAGAGGGAGGTTTGTTTTTGTTGCAAAATTGCGGTAATTTTATGTGCATGAATTAATTGTCTTTCTCAGGTTATTTGTTGTTGTCAGATTTTTTGGAAGGTTTAAAACTATAATTTTCTACGGGATTTGTAAAAAATTTTTCCGAGCTAAAACAATCATCTCTTTAAAAACTTAAGTGTTGCTTTGAATTTTTCTCTGTTGCCAAAATAGCTTGTCAAACAGATATAAAGCATTACCTCATTTTACTTTTCATATATTTATCTTTTATTATTTATTTATCAGCTTTTCAAAATCATTGCCACACGTTTAAGAGGTACTTGAATGTGACTGGCACCTACTTGTTTATCTCCTTTAGCTTTATTTGATCAAACTATTTTTGTCACATGTCTACTCTGAACGTCATTTTAGAACATAACAAATGTATGTCTACCTATTACAGCTTTTTTCCAGACGAAAATGATTACATCAGGTTATTCTCCTATCAACTTTGTCCAAAACAACTGACTGACCGTCTTCCTCTAAATTTTTTATTTGCAACAAAATAACAAAAAAATTAGTCAATTTTTAAAAAATTCGCTGAAAAAATTTCACAGAAAAGAAGGAACAAAAAAGATTGAGTGCAATTTTGATGAGTCTGTTTGCAATCGCTTCCTCTCTTTCAATGTCTGATGATGAAAATAATGTCAAATATACACCAAATGGAAAAGCAAAAGATCCGGAAAGATTTTTTTGCTGTTGTGCCAATGATCGATGGCATTTTTTCTTTCTTCCTCAAGCCGTTTATCTACAATTTTTCATTGCCTTTGTTGCTGCTACTTTTTTCTGCAATCTCTTTTTTTTTTGAATTTTCTGAAAAAATTGTATTTGTGCCAAAAACGAGCTCGAGGAATTTGATCAAACTTTGATGTGTTTTTTGAAAAAAACTCAAAGCACACAAAATACTTTTTAAACAAATAACTCAAAACAAAAATGATTAATAATGAGATCTTTGAGATAAAAAATGTTAGAAAAATATTAGTTGTTATTTTTGGTCAAAAATAAACTGCTGATGTCCGAGAAAGAAGCAACAAAAATATGGGAAATCAGTTTTTGGTCTTTTTCTGAAGAACAAAAACAACAGCTGACTCATTTTTCTTCTTCTTCCTCTTTTAGAAGTTTTTAAAGTTGTTTACTCAGATATTTTTTCCAACATCGGTTAAAATGGACTTTAGTAAATCAAAAACAATTTCATAATTGCTTTTAAAAAGTGCTATAAAAGCTATTTGGCACAGACTCTATGTTAACAGTTGCAGCTGTTGTTGACCAGTCAAGGCGGAAAAGATAAAAGAAAGCTAGCCGATACTTTGATTGTCCACATTAAAGAAAAAAAGTAGGAAGTAGATTTGGTTAACATATTTTGATGATCGTGTTATGCTATTGTTTATGAGTCTGACAATTATATGAGAAGCAGCCCATATGCTATTCCCATAAATAGATAAATCCCCAAAAATTAAGAAAGTCAAATTGCCAACATTTTAAACCTAAAATTTGATATCTTTAAGCCTCCTCGAATTTTTTCTTCATTCTCTCCGATCTTCAAGCCCAAGTCCAAAGTGTCCTCGAAATTATGCAAACTATTTTTTTCTTCTTCAAAAAATGCGTTTAATCTTTTTCTTTTATTTGCCGAAAAAAGAAATAAAAATTATACCAAAAACTAGAACCTTTTGCCTTTCTTTTCCTATTTATGATGCTTATATTTGTTGTAAATGAGTTGACAACTTTCTCCTCCATTTTCACTCATTGCTGTTTTCCTGTCCTTGACCAGGATGAGATTTTTTTTGTATTCCAACGACCTTTTTTAAGGATTCCACTTGAATTTCTAGACAAAAGCGCCGCAGTTTTGTTTTTTTTCTTTCTTTATTGTCGCAATTTGAACTGTACTCACTTTTTTCTTCTGTTTTAGGCAATTGTTTTTGGATTGAGTTGCTTTTTTTGCAAAATCGAAAAAAACACATCATTGAAAGATTCATTTTCGTTGGCGCAAAAAAGGCGCAATTAATTGAAGGATTATAAAAAAACTTACTTTTTTTGTTGTTAAAAGGAGAAAAAAATGGGCCAAAAAGTAGTAATTTTCTTAACAATAGAAAAAAATAAAACTTAGAAAAATTGTTTTAAATTTTTGCAGTGAAAGAAACAGTAACCTTGCAAAAGTTTGTTTTCACCATAGCTGTCGATTATGTCAAAGATATTTAACACATCTTATGGTGCTATTTAAAAGAGTTTGACAAGATTAACTCCGTTTCGATTAAAACAGAATTTTAAATATTTATTTGATAAAAAAAAGTTTTAAAGATTTTCACTTTTTCTTCAATCAACGAAAAAAATAATAACAAAAATGTCAAATCAAATAGCAACATGAAAGGAGGTTCTTTCCTTCTCAATCATTTTCATTCAATCAACCATTCATTTTTTCTCTCTGAATCAAGCAACAAAGTTTTTTGGGGATCAAAAAAAGGGAAAAAGGCTTCAAAAAATTATACATTGCATTATTTGTTGTTGCACTTTTTTATATTTCGAAGAAAAAATGCATTAATGGAATTCTCCTTTTTAATATTGTTCAAAAATAAGGAGTCAAAAAAAACTTTTGACACCTTAAAAAATGTGTTAAAGAAAAGTTTAACTCTTTTTCTATAAGGTCAAATTATAGCCTTTTTTCACGCATTTTTTCTAAAAAGAAAAAGTTAAAAATGTTTCACGTCTTTTCCGTCGCTGCCGCCGCTGCTGCTAAAGTTGAAGTTGTGAAAATGTAGTAAAGGAATTTTTTAGTTAACTTTGTTATTGTTGCATTTTTTCTTTTCTTTTTTTTCATTGACTATTTATTGTTGTCTTCCGTGAAATAAGCAACCGACGAAAAGGCAGCCTTAAGGGAGCCATCATTGATGGTTAACGAAAAAAAGTTCTTCAAGAAAAAAGCTTCTTTCAAAAATCTTGAAAACTTTTTTGGGCATTGTTTATATTTTTTTTGCCCTTCTGTTTTTAGCACTTTGAAAAATTTATGTTTGAGAAAATTAAGAAAAATGGTTTATCTATCTAAAAATATTATTGTGTTGAAGATGTCAGTTTTTTTCTTAAAACTTTCAAAGAAGTTCATAAACTTCATAAAATTATTCCTTTCAAATTTTTTGAATTAAAAAATACTTAACGGTTATTTCACTTTTTTATGAATTAAATTTACCCCTTTAAAAAACTCGAATTGACTCAACTTTTTTCAATGTTGTTTTTCGGACCTCTTTTTTTCAAATGGAAAGAATTGAAACTGTAACCAACAACCGGTCACTCACTCAACTTCTCACTTCTTTTCTATCTTTACCCACACATCATCAGAATTCACAAAAATATTTGAAAAAAGAACTTGTGGCATATTGGATCATATGTTTTTTACGTTAATCTCAAAAATTTTAAAAACTGATTGAAAAACAAACGCTTTTTTTGCTGCAAAAAACCTGAAGCTTAATATATTTTTACCTACAGCTGTTCTTCACTGTTGTTTCTAAGTTTTTGTTGCCAGTTTAACCGGCTGTTTTTTTAAAGCACAACTTTTGCATCATATTTTTGCTGCAAAATTTTTTTTATTATTTTTATTTCAAAGTTAAACTAAAAAAATACATAAAACAATAATATAAAAAAGTGGACATTTATTAAAAAAACTATATTTTTAAGGATGTATCGCATGTCCACACCGGAAACAGAAGCCCTCTCTTTGAAAAATATGTGAATGCCTTCTTTTATGCCTAGTTATTCATGTGCTCTTTGAAAATTTTTGAAAGAGGAAGCTTCCATTGACATTTTTTAACTAATAGCCGTTGCTGCTGCTGGCTGTCCACTATGACTTTTTTCTTTTTTTTAGCTTTTAAAGGCACTTTTTTTATTTTTTTTGGCATGACCAATTACGTTTTTTTTTTCATTCAAGATTTCTATCAAAGCTTTTTGAACTTACATTGAACTCTTATTGTAAGAAATATCAAAGAAGGTTTTTGTTTCTTTGAAATACAAAACCGTGAGTGACAGCTTTGAAAATGTTTTCAGAAATCTATCATTTTTCTTACAAATTAAAAAAAGGAAATAAAAGATAAATCAAGTCATTTTTCATTACGAGGTAAAGATCCGATCAACACTTGATTTGGAAATGATCTTTCTTCCTTGTTACTTATTTACTTATTTATCATTTTCATGTTTCTCACCATGTTCATGTTTGATAGATAGTAATCTCTTTTACAATTTTCGACGCGTGCCTTGATTGGCGTTACTTTTTCCTCGAGACTCTTGTTGTTTTTTCCTCTAAAATTTTTTCCTTCCGTTTTCCTCCTTTTCTTTTGCTGCCACCCAGATTTTTGTTTCCAGCGCAAGGCGGAGTTTCTCTATTTTTTATCCTTCTCTTATTTTCTTCTTGATGATGAAGATCGGCGCATATAAAAATACTCCTGTGTTTACGACTCTCTTCCTTCTTTTTCTTCGAAGACTTTGAAACTTTTAAGAAAATTAAAAGAGATAGTTTCAATTTAAATTCTTCTCGTAAATTAAATTGAAATCCGTGAAAAAAGAAAAGAAAAACAATATACAAAAGACTAGTTGTTGTTTTAAATTTTTTTTAACCGATCTAAAACATTCTAAAACTAAAGAAGTAGTATTTTTTCAGTACAATGTTTTCTTGCAAATCTGAATCCTTTTTTTTCAATCTTAAAATCTTTTTTTCTTTCATGCCAGAGCTCTTTTTTAGCTCTCGTAAATCATTTGTCACTTTAAATTTGCATAAACCCATTTTTTGTCCTCCCTTTTCGCTTCCATGCCTAAAATTCGTTTCCTTTTTTTGTATGTGAATCCAAGGCTTTTATTTGTTTTTCAATTTTTTTTACTGAAATCTTTTATGTTTTTTCAGGTTTTATTTTGTTAAAACATTTTCATAAATCACAGCCAACATTCCCTCAAAGAAATACATTTGCCATCTGGCGCAAAACAGTTCAGCAATTCAAAAATGAGAATATTAATATTATTAATTGTATTTGCTATTATTAATGAACTTAAAGCAAAACCACGTAACACATTTGGGCTACCAAATATCGACTTTGATACTAATGATGCAATTAAACAAGATAAAGTTAATATTATTGATTTGTTAACTTTAAAGGGAACAAGTACAGTACTCTCATGTGATCCGATATTTAGTTCTGAGGGTGCCAAAAAAGAAGCAACATGGTATAAAGATGGAACAAAAGTTGCATATGTTACTGGGTAAGGCTTTGGCTTTAAGAATTAAATAAAATGTTTAAACCTAAAATCTCTATTTGCATGAAACTTTTTTAGAGAGAGAAATGCCATCTACGAAAATCGAACATTAAACTTTAATAATACAATCCCACAAGTTGGATTTTTAATTCTTGCAAATATTAAAATGGAAGATGAAGGAGATTATTGGTGCCTTCGAAAAGATACCGGACAAATCGGAGAAATTTCAAGAATTCGTGTTTCATATATCACTCCAATAGAAGAGGATGTGGAACTTGTTGCAACACCATCACGTCCATTTGAAGGTGAAATGGTCGAAATTGAATGTGCATTTACAGATGCGTTCCCAGCACCAGCTGTTAATTGGTTATTTGTAAGTTTGGCTATTACCGTATATTCAAGCATTTATTTTCAATTATTCAGAATGGTTCAACCCTTCCAACTCGTGTTAATTATGTTGTTGCTTCAAATGCTTCATTATTGATATATCATTACAGTATTGCTGATATGGGATTATATGAATGTGTATTAACAAATTTTGCGGGAACAACTCGAGCTGGTGTTACCCTTTCATATCCACTGTCACAAAGAAGTCAATCAAATTTATTACAACAAAGAAATCGCATCAATATTTTACAAAACAGTACTCTTATGTTCCTTATTGGATGTTTTTCAACAGCTTGCTTAATTCTAATATATCTTTTTGGTGGAATGATTTGGTATCGATTAAGTAATCGTCGGCCATGTATCGGACAAATTCCTTTATGGCAGTCAATTCTCCGAGCTGATCCAGCCCTGGCACCAGGATTTCGTAAAGTTATCGCACCAACTTCTGATGCTTCTCGTCCAAGGCTGCTACAAACTGGTGAATATTGATTTGATGATGGAATACAGTAGCTGCATACATACATATTATATCTTCTTTTTTTTTATCATACATTCTTGCCTTTAAGCATTATCAGTGAAGAAAGCCTCAACAAAATACTTAACTCATATTTTAGCCACTTTGTTTTTTTCGTTATTCATTTTACAACTTTTTTGCGGGTACCTTTTTTATTGTCATTTGTTTCTCAAGCTTTAACATATTTTTGCATTTTTAAAAATTGTTTAATTGATATTAAATAATAATCAATAAAGAAATTTTTTACTATTTTAATTACAAAGCAAGTTCGAATAACAAATTAACGAAATAAGAAACAAAATTCGGTATATCAAAAAATATATTTTTTTTAAAATATATTTTTTGATGGTAAACATATTTAGGCTGCTTCTAGAATGTCGAAAATGCTATTGTTTGACTACATCAATTAAATGCAGCTTCAAATATACATATTTCTGCGATAAAAAAGGTGATTAGAATCAAAATGTTTGAGCTTCGGCTTCTCAACAACAATCATATACATCGGAAACGCCGTTTGAGTAGTTCTAAAATTGCTTTGAACAATCCAAATAATCAATCAGTCATAATTTGTATTTTTTTTTTAAATATGTTATAAACTTAAATTATTATTTTTTTATTAGTTTTCTACTCCATCTTTGCTCTGCATATACAGTATCAAGAGATTGCAAAAGGGAATAAAACATACAAAAAAATATAAATAGAAGAATTTGCATAATTTGTATAAAAAAATTCATGCTTTGCCAGCACTGCTTTTAACTTTTTGTTACTCGTCTAAAAAGATCTATCAAAAATAATCTTGTATCAAACGCTAAATCTGTTGATGCTGATGCTGCAACAAAGCAACGACATCTCTATCAAATGTAAAGTATCCTTGATCAAAATTTATATCATTGTTCATTTTATTTCTGGTAAATTAATAATAACCAGTAATGAAATGAAGTAGAATAAATCTTATGCTTTAATTCAATTAATATATTTATTGTTTTTGTATCATAACAGTATTGTAATGGATGTTTATTTACTTGTAATATATTTTTATATGTGTATTTTGACTTACTGAAAAATAAAATTGATTATATTTTATGTTTTTTTGGTTACTGTAATTGGTTGAAATAACCACAATTGTATTTTTATAATGTAATAATTCATGATTTTTAACTGAAATATGCTTTTTGTCAAAAAATGAAAAAAATATTTTTTGTGGAATACTATAGCTGCAAATATATCTGTGACTACTGTACTTTTAAAGCTTAATATTTTATTTTTAGCATCAAAGATGCCTCAACTCAGCCGTGATATACTTCGAGAAGTTTTCTGTGAAATTGTCCAAGAAAATGATTTTAAGAATATTGATGACTTTATGATGTGTGGAAAAGAGCCATTTCGACTTGTTTTGGATGTTTGTACAAGAGCTGATACTGCTGTAATCGATAAGTTACAAGTGATTACAAAATTAGTAAGTTTATATATGATTAAAATGAATATAGTTATTTATTATTTATTTTCTAGCCTGGAATTAAATATGAACCAAGTGATGATGAAGAATATGTAAGATTTATTTGAGTACATTCATTGACTTGCATAGATAATTGCTGTTTTAGATTATTGGAACAAGAATTTCAACCAAAATGAATCTTTTTAAACCAATTTCACTTGCACTTGCTTCTACAATCACTACTTTGGATATACGACGTTTCTATCCTGCATTGATTCCGATGTTAAAATCTATTAATCATGGTAAAGCTATTTTTATATGTTTCACTAATGACAGCTGTATTTTAGAAATGAAAGAGATTTATGTACCATGTGAAAATTTAAAAGCAATTGGAAAAGCGTGTTCTAATGTTTCAAACATTCAAGATGGTGTTACTGTGAAAGTTCATGAAAAAAATAAATTCTGGGATGTTAGTTTTTGCTACTGTAATTTTGATATTTATTCAGAAATTTGTTCTTCAGGAATTCAATACATTTTCTTTTCCATGTAAAAAGCTTACACTTATTGATTATTAATTAATGAAATTTGTAAAGGCGAAATTGTAAAGTGAGTTTTTTGAACATAATTACAGTAACCCAAACGTCCATGAACGACATTAATTTCAATCGAGTTTTTGTTATTTTTGTGTTTAAATAATAGTCTTTTCAGTTCTCATCTTCGCAAAAATATTCGTCATCTTACAATTCAAGGAAAATTTGTAAAAACTCGTGCCTTTCAAAAAGAACTTAAAGAATTTTATGTATTTCTTTCTTTTCCAAATTTGAAAACTTTGAATGTCAATTTTTTATTTGAAATTTATGAGAATTTTTGGAATTGGAAAAATGCTAGCATGGCTCACATCTTTCGGCGTCTTCCACGTGGAATTAAGGGGTGTATTTGTTTTAAAACTGTTTCAAGACGTCGTTATGAAGTGATTTTTTTTATTTTTAATAACAAAAAATATAAATTTTTTTATTTTAGTATGTTCCATCTGCACTTCACTATGTTCCAAACAATGGTGATGAATATTACAAAATTTTTCAAATTACTAATATTTTGAGCTTTAAATTGGCTTATCATTTGCCAAGACCAATGCCTTGGTTCCAATATTTAATGCAAGGACATATGTAAACCTGTATTTACAAATTTGTTATATATTATCTTGTTTTTTGTAAGAGTAATAAATTAAGTACAAAAGTTTGTGTATTTTTCAGAGCGTTTTTGTAATTCATGGGTTACTGTAGCTGTAGCTATGATGAAGAAAAACTATTATTTTATTTCTCATTATTCAGGGGTTACTGTAGGTAAATACATAATTATTTAAAAACCTTTTTCTGTCTTGCCGTTTTTGATGACAAAAAAATTTTTTAAATGTTTCACATTTTTTTAGAAACTACCAAAAATTTTCGTTAAAGGCAAAATTTTAATTTTTTACATTTTACTTTTGATTTCTTAACAGCATACGGTTAAATAATAGCTTTATAAAAATTAAATATAATTATTCAAGTATTTTATTGCAAAAGAATCAAGAGTTTTTGTCATTATTAGTGTACATAGAGTATACATACAACTATATTTACAGTAATCACAGCACATCATTTAATTATTTTATTTTTTATGCCGCCTGAGTCGATCAATCAACTCAGGAGTCATAGTCACAAAAGGTAAGAATTTACAACACTGATTTCAACAAAAATATATGTTTCTATTTTTTGTTCATAGGCTTTTATAAGTCCGGCTATGTTTAAAACATGTGACAGTGCTTTTTTTATCCGAGAATAGTGAAAGGCAATCCAATTGAATTGGATAGATTTATCCAACGATCCGATACGATTGGATCCATCCAGTCCAAGGGATTTTTGTATCCAACATTTATCCGTCAATCCAATTCGGCAAAATTTTCAATCCGACATTTTTCGATCTGGTTTTTTTATTCTTGGAGACTTTTATTTTTGAAACTAATTTCGATTGTCAATCAATGAAGCAAAACATAACTTTTTTCGTCTAAAATAAAAGCGTTTTCTTTACTATTTATCGGACTAAACCATTTTTTCGATCCAATCCAACGGATTGATCCAGTGGATCCAATCGGATCGGATCGATCCACCAATCCAATCCGACAAATTTTGTATCCGAAATCTAATCCAACGATCCGATCGACAACATATGAATCCAATCCAAATCCAACATTTTGAGGTTTGGATCGGATTGCCGTTCACTATCCGAGAAGCAGCAGCCAAAAAGAAAATTGACTTTTCTATGTTCCATTTTTGGCAAAATGTTATTTTCTGCCAATCAATGTTTTTCTGGATAAAAATTGTTCAACAACTTTAATGTTCAACACAGAGCAACATTAATGGAATCCTTTTTTTTTCTTCGAACAACAATAATTCTTTCAGTTTTTTTGCGTGTTACTTTTTTCTGTGTTGTCCTGCACGTTTATTGATTACTCTTTTTTCTTTCAATTTGAAAAAGAACTTTGATCGTTTGTAAAAGCTCTTTTTTTCAGGTAATTGCAGCGATGACAAAGTAATAAAGTATTTTTTAGTACCTGAAAAAGTTGTTATTTTGTAAATAAACAAAATGGTGGATCGTGAGTTTGCATTTTAACACTAAAAAGTTTAAGCATGTGTGTTGCAGGCTTAAAGAAAATATGGAGCGGTGTTCGTCAACTTTCAGAAGAATCAAGCGAATCATCTGATGCTTCAGAAACCGCACCATTTGCTGATCCCGATTCCATGTTAACTTTTAGTGATATCACTGTATCTGAAGGTCAGTGATTAAATTTACTTTTCAAAGAGCTTTCAAGAACTTTTTTTAAAGAAAAAACCCTCCACTAGTATTACTTTAAAAAGTCACGCAGCTTAAAGAACTTATCCCATTTTTTTCAGCTGCAATTAGTTTTTCGGTCTGAATACTCAATATTGTTACGTTTAAAATAATGACGTTAGAAAAGAAAAAGAAACCTTACTTGCTGCAAACAACGTAAATTGAAAAATAATCTTTTTCTCATTTATTTTTTTTCTTCTAACCGTTCCTTTTCCATGTTAAAAATCAATGACTTATTGCTTTTTTTCTCCTCACAAAACGCTGACTCAACTGATTGTTTTTTGCCGTTTTTAAACAGCCTCGTTTTTCTTGTTTGCATTCTTCTATTTTCCTTAAGGCAAACCTTTCTTCCATGTTTGATTGATTAATACATTTTTTAATCAGTTTCTGCAAGAAAACTTTGCTTCTTTAAATCACATTTTTAAATTAAGTTTTCTATCATTTTATAGTTTTATTTTAACTCAGTTAACAAGACTCTTTAATCACGTTGAAATAGGCTTACCCTTCTTTTTTTTAAATTTAAACACCAATAGCTGTCCTTTTTTTTGACGTCGCCTAAAATAGTTGCGCAACATCTTTATTTTTTTCGGAGAGACAAAAAATGACGATCTTTGATTAGAAACATTCAATGACAGCAGTTCTAATTCAATGTGTTTTTTACACTTTTTTTCAATAAATGGTGTTGCCCTGATTCATTATATTTTCTTGCGCATGATAACTAAGATTTTTTGATTAAATTTTTGGCTGTTTTGGAGACCCTTTCTTTTAAAAAAAGTTTCCCGACAACGTATGTGGGAAAATAAAGGTAAATTTAATTTACGAACTACATTTTATCTCTTTTTTCATTGATTGATAGAAAACGAGAAAAACTCCGTTTATAGTTTATTTAAGCTTTAATGTTTAATAACTCCTTTTTTTAAAGCTGTTTAGATTTTATTACAGTTTCGTTTAAAAAAGATAACACAATTACCTTAGCAACCAAAAGGTGGTTTTTTGTGGTAAAATAAGTTGTACCAATTTAAGGCTTTACCTTCTTACTTTTCACACTCACACGTAATAAATTTAGCCTAATATATAACATTTAAAAATTGAGAAATTTCTTTTCCATTTAATATTTTGGTACTAATTTTAGAAGCAATTTCAGATGATCTTAAACGTGCTCTTCCTACTGCACGATTACTGACGGGCCCTTCAATTCCTGATTACAAGCAACGAGCTGAATATTTAAGTTTACTTGAAAAGTCCTCATCAGAAAAAATGCCAAGATCAAATAAGGTTCAAGGATTTTCACCATATGATAAACCAAAAAGAAAAGCTACTGTAAGCAGTGTGAATGAATCTGTTGCATCTTCAACAGAACCACTTGGTGCAGGAGAACCATTGCCACCACCAGTAGCAAAACCAGAAGATCAAATTCAATCGTCAACTTCTACACTTGTAATCGATAGTAATTCTAAGAAGGAAGAAATTCCACTACAATCAAATGGTAATGAAGTTAAGCATGAAACTGTTGAAACAGCTGCAAATGGTATGGTTCGAGGGAAACGACATTCTATGATCACTGGTGGACCTCCCTCGCTATTTTTTTCTGATGGCAAACGACAAATCGATTATGTTCTTGCTTATGATGATAACGGGGTTGATGAAGATGAAGACGATGATGATAGTGTAGTGGGAGATCATCCAAATAACGATGAAGAAAAAGCTTTGGATGATTTGGATGGGATTCCAATGCGAAAAAATCACTGGAGAAAAGCAACAAGGCGAAGAATATTTGAAGAAAATCTGGAGAAACTTGGCCTTGAACTGGAATGGCATGAAAGTGATAAAATGGATATTAAATTTGTTTTGATACATGCGCCATTCAGAGTGTTATGTAAGCAAGCTGAATTATTAAAGATTCGAATGCCAGTATATATTAATGATGCAAGAAAGTTGGAGAATAATTTGATGGATGGCCTTATAAATAAAGTGCTACAAAGATTCAAATTTCTTGACTTTCAAGGTGAAGTTCAGAAGCGTATGGATTCTGAAGATTATTTCACGCAGCCATTTATTGAACAACATTTGGATTGGTATAGTTTCGAAAATTTGTACTCTAAATAATATGCTCCATTTTTTAGTTTTATTGGACATGACGATCGTCAGAATTTCTTTCCTCGTACTGCAAGAAGTCGTATGGTTTATGATTTTTTGATTCGCACAAGATATGATAAATCCGACAGCGAGAAATTTAAAGCGGGGATAGAAAGATTGCTTAAAAATTATACCTACAGTGGTGCCTATCCTTTACATGATGAAATCGATTGGTACAATCAACCAGATTTAACAAAATGTTCAGATAGACAACTTCTTTATGAATGCTGGGTTAAATTTCGTAATTTTTATAAATATCAACCATTACATTTGATTCAAAGATATTTTGGTACAAAAATTGGTCTCTATTTTGCGTGGCTGGGTTATTATACAAGATTTTTATATTTTATTGCTCTTATTGGTATACTATGTGTTATTTGGGGAGCAGTAACAATGAATTCTGATTTACCTTCAAATGATATTTGTGGAGAAAACGGTATTGGTTCAAAAGTTTATATTTGTCCTTCATGTGATGAATTTTGTGATTATGTTCCATTAAATGGAAGTTGTGTTTATGCAAAATTAACGTATCTCTTTGATAATACTTCTACCATTATATTTGCTGCTATGATGTCTATCTGGGCAACCCTATTTCTTGAATGTTGGAAAAGATATCATGCTGAACTTGCATATAAATGGAATATTCATGATTTGGAAACAGAAGATGAAATTATGAGACCTGAATTTCAATTCAGAATCCGTCGTCGAAGGATGAATCCAGCAACACAAATTTATGAACCATATTTGCCACTCTGGGAAAAGATTGTTCGTGTTTTTGGATCTGGCATGACAGTATTATTCTTTTTATGTCTTGTTATTGCATTAGTCATTGGAATTATTGTTTATCGGGCAATTGTTATGCAAGTTTTTTATGCAATGGAAGGTAATTCATTTATTCAATCCAAAGCTGTCATTGTTACGTCCGTTACGGCTGCAAGCATTAATTTGGTGTTCATTTTGATTTTGAATTACGTGAGTTTTACTGTGTTTTTCTAATAACGTATAATTGTATTATTTTCTAGTTTTATAATATCTTGGCACTAAAGCTAACAGAATATGAATGCCCAAGAACCCAGCTAGAATTTGAAAGCAGTTATACTGTAAAAGTATTCTTATTCCAATTCATCAACTTTTATTCCTCGTTGTTTTACATTGCTTTTGTCAAAGGTAGATTATCTGGTGCACCTGGTTCAAAACCATACGATTCAAAGGAAATACAAATAGATGGACATCGCTTGGAGGAATGTGACCCAGCTGGGTGTATGTTTGAGCTCGTAGTACAACTTTTAATCATTATGTGTGGAAAACAGTTTTATAATAGCTTCTTGGAAATGGCCTGGCCCATTTGTGTCGGCTGGTTTAGAAGATATCATATTCGTTTACCTGAATCTAAAAAAGAACAACTTAAACGTGAAAGAATTCAAAAACAACATGATGTTGTGGATGCAAATCCAGAGACTGTAACCTTATATGAAAAAGATTTTGCGTTGAATGGTCCAACAGATCAATTCTTGTTTGATGAATATCTTGAAATGGGTTAGTAATTATTGATTTTAAAGTTTTGAACGCTGCTAATTAATTTTTTACAGTAATACAATTTGGATTTATTACTCTTTTTGTTGCTGCATTTCCACTGGCACCATTCTTTGCCCTTATTAACAATATTATGGAAATTCGATTGGATGCTTATAAATTTATTGTTACATCAAGAAAACCAATGCCTGCTCAAGCCAGGAATATTGGAATTTGGTTAGTTTTATATTTAAATTCTGTCAAATATAAACTAACTAACATATTTAGGATGACGATTTTGGATATTTTAAGTAATCTTGCTGTTATTTGTAATGTTAGTTTTATATTTAATTCTATCAACAATAACATATTTATTTTAGGCATTTGTTATTGCATTTACAAGTGATTTTATTCCAAAGCTATATTATTATTCAACTCGATATACAATGGAAGGCTATGTTGAATTTTCATTATCATATTTTGATGCTCGAAATTTGAATGTTACAAAAACTGAATATCCTGATGTTACAGTATGCCGATATCGTGACTTTCGTAATAAAAGATGTTTCTTACTTTCAAATGCTTTATAATAAAATTTTAGGTAAACCCCCTTGCACACTATTAGGAAATGATACATCGCCATTTTCAACAGATGTGGAATGTGGAAATTCATATGAATATGCAACAGAATATTGGATTATTTTTGCTTATCGTCTTATTTTTGTTCTTATTTTTGAGCATGTTGTTCTTACAATCAAATCATTATTTGCCTATCTTATTCCTGACATTCCTACCAAGATTGTAGTACAAATTCAAAGAGAAAGATATTTAGCTCGGCAGGCAATTCTACAGCGACAAGATGATCTTTTAACTCAACGTGATGATTCACCTCGCTCAACTTGTGATCCAAATGATCGAATTTTTAATGATAAAAGTAGGCCTGCTGATAATGAAGAAGGTATGCAATGAATTGATTGCTTTAGCAAAAAATACAGTAATTTTTTAGTTGCAATTCAACCTGGAAATACTTTTACTGATGGAGAAACATTTGAAAAGCCACCACCTGAACTGAGTCGAATTATTGGAAAGCTTTCAAGGCATGCAAGTACATCATCTCGAGCTTCACAAACTCCAAGCCGACAACAAAGTGGCAATCATGACTCAGATTTAAATGGTCCAAGATTTCGTGGAATTATCAGTAGAGTTGCAAAAGAACGAGAAGGACAAGATGTTATTGATGAAATTATTAATGACTTGAATCAGCCGCCAAAAGATGGATCAATTGAATCATTCCATACATGCCATCAAAGTAGTATGAATAATCTCAATAATGCCGGTAATTAATGTTATTCACTTTCCTTTTTTCCTATGTGCTTTATTATTTCTCAAGTATTTTTCTCTCAATTATTCAGAGGTTGTTACTGTATTTGTCTTATTGCTTTTACATTATTGTTCCTTTTTTTTGGCTTTTTTTACATTCTCATTATTACTCAGTGGAATGTTAGCGTATTTTTTATAGTTTTAATCCGGTTTTATTTTTATATTTTGTTTGTAAAAAAATACTATTATTTGTGACAAGTGCCTATTATTAAATCCCAATAAAATTATGAGATTTTTATTTTTTTAAAATTATGAGGTTTTATTATGGAGATAACAACGACAATGTGCAATTATTGATTACCAGTAAATAACCATAAAAGCACTATTAAAAACAAGAGATAAAAGATAGTTGTTGATCGTGGATAAACCTTTGCTTTTTTTCTCTAGCTTACATGAATGATCATGGAAACAGTAAAACCAATGTTCATTAATAAGCATGGTTTAATGATTAAGTGCTAAAGATGCTAAAATGTAATGAAGTTCCTACTGTTAGTAGCAACAAGTCGTCATGTCAGTTTAAAATTATTTTATTAAAATTTCAAACAAAAATAAACATCTATTAAGAAAAATAATAAATCAAATAAAAATTTCATTCCACAGAAGCAGAACTTGTTTGAGCCTTATTAAGAACTTCTTCAATAGTATGGTGTGAATCAGAATCAAGATGTAACGTTCGTATACGTTTGAGAAAATTCTCAGTAAGCATATCACAAGTAATAACTTCTTCAGCAAACCAAATCATACCACAACGGGATACGGTAGCCAATGGCGCATATTTTAAATCCGAAACTTCAAAAATAATGCGGACATTTGATGGAATTGAAAGACGTTCACCATTTGGAAGAGTAAGAAGTTTGTTGTCATCCAAAACCGAATTCAAGTTTTCTATCCATTTAGGATCTACATCTCCATCGAAGATAATCCAATGACGTTTATCTGCTTCTCCACGAACATTATCAATAATTTTACGAATAATATGCGTAAAATCGCCATCTTTCCATTCACGAGTATTTGCATCAAGAACGCCATAAAGTGAATCTTTGCTCATTGCTTTTGCATCAATAATATGAGCAACACCTTCTACATTTTCAAGTCTTTCAAGAGCCTTTAAAAGAACCTTCCAAGCCATCGTTTTCCCAGAACCACTGGCACCAACTAACATTAAACCATGATTTAAATTGGTAATTTGATAGAGTTGCAAGACTTTTTCAAGCCATAATTTTCCACGTTCTTCACTATTTGCGCCATATGAGAGCATAAGTTGATCACAAACTTTTCCAATTGCATCACGGAGATTCTCCATCTTTTTTGGTCGATATTCAACATCAGGGAAGACATCTTGAAGCAGTGATTTCAATAAGGTAATATCTTCAGATACAAGTTTAGGAACCAATGTTTCACAAATCGCTTGAATTAAAATTTGTTGTTCTGGAAGTTGATCACCAATATCTGTTTCAGCATTTCCACTATTGCTTACAGCATTTTCATTCATTCGTTGAATTTGATCACGTTTAATATTACCAGCAGAAACTAATACATATTTCAATGCCCGAAGACCAAAATCATAATGGTATTGATTAGATAGTTGTTCCTTGCATAAACTAAAACAAAGTAAATCTTTCAATTACAGTATACAACTATTTTAAAAAACTTACATAAACAATGGAACAATTTTCTTTGCCAATGTTTCAGCAGTCTTAAATCCTCGAGAGAACAACATAACTTCAGCAATAAGATCACGATCAGGTTGTGTCATAGCAAGTGAACGGAAAAGTTGTTTCAAAGTATCAGGAAGATTTGAACAATGATTTATTGTAATGAAGATAGCCATATTAAGATTGACAGAAAGACTTTTGCCAACGATTGTAATTTTTGAATCACCACCAGCTCTAACACAGTCTTGAATTGTTTGAATTTGTTGAGAAACAGCAGAAAGCATGCGTTCTTCCAGACGATTGAATTCATCAAAGCAGCCCCATGCTCCAACTTGACAAAGACCAACAAGAATTCGCCCAACAGCCTGAAAATGAAACATTTAAAAATTGCTAAAACTTAAAATTATATAATATTAGCTTACTTGAAAATCAAAAGTTTCATCACAATTAAAAACCAAAACAAATCGACCAAGTTGTTGCCCAAGAGCTTTCACAGATTCCGTTTTACCAGTACCAGCAGGGCCAAATGGACTTCCACCAAGACGAGCATGTAACGCTTGTGTCATTGTAAGATAGCATCGATCAGTAAGTGGAGTTTGAACAAGTTTTTCTTGAATTCCAAGATATTCAAATCCATAAAAGAATTCTGCATATGCCATTTTAACAATACAACATTTAAGCGGATCGACTTCTTTGGCAACAAAATAAAATCTCATAGCTTGCAACCATTGGAAATCATTTGATTTAACAACATTTGAAGCAACAAGTTCCCGAGTAATATCACGTTTATGAATAAATCCAGTAATCTAAAATCATCATTTATGAGCAAGCGCAACTAATAACAAAAAAAACATACAAGCATTTCAATCTTTTTCCGTCTAACTGAAGGGTGATCACGTAAAACACTGTCCGAAAGTAGCTCCAATGTTTTTTCAACACTTGTCAAGACAACATCAACACGCTGTGATTGAGCAACATGCTTTTCAATTGATTCAGACCACCATATATCAGCAGTAAGACCAATAATTTGTGCCTAAATCAATTTTTATATATTTTATTTATTTAAAATGATAGAATGAAAAAAAATGGCAACAATTTGGAATGGTACCGTAATCAACACCTTACAAGCCGATAATAAAAAGGGATATAATCAAAACCCCATTTTCTCATTTACTTTTGCTTGATTGTACAAGGCAAAATCCTGCAAAAACTGCAAGTTTTATGTCAATCCCTTGTCAATACCAGCAGGTGACGTGAGGGTTACGGTAGTGGATCCAACAATTACCAATGTTTTTCAACATAAAGATAAAAACTTACGGGATAAGCATCCAACCATTCCATATATGAATCCATATCCATGCTGTTGAAATCAAACTTACCAAAATGTTCAAGAGATTTCGCAAGTAACTTTGCTAAAGTTACACGCATTTCATTTTCAAGTTTTTGAAGCCAGTCATTTACACGAGGAGTCTTATTGAGATCAATAGGAGTAACAAATTCAACATGTTCTCCTTCACGAGATACCATTCCAGTAATATGCTTTGTTTCTTCATTGTATTCAATTGCCATAATTCCAGCAAACATTTTCTTTAAATGTTTCATAATCCAGAAAATATCTTTTGACTTGCCCATAATTTCTAGTAAATCTTCATCACCAACAAAATAGAAACGTGGGAATGATGAGCGTTCTCTTTCAAGGTAATCATCAGACAACATTTCAGCAAGCGCTCAAATATGTGCTTTACCTTTTATTTGAATCTACAAAACAACAAAATAAAAGTATAAGGGAATGCAAAAATTATAGAATTTTTTGTTTATTTTTTTCTAGGATTGAAGTTTTTTTTTCGCTACAAGAACGTTTTATTCAACGAATGTTGACAGTATTGAACAACCCTTTGATACTGTAAGACATGTTATTGTTAATGCGGGGTTTTTAACAACTAGTGTATTATATGATGATAGAAGTGAAGCGAGTAATTGCATCTGTTTATCACGTCTAAATTCATAAAGCTTTT
Source organism: Panagrolaimus sp. LJ2400 (assembly GCA_024447215.1). Classification (NCBI taxonomy): domain Eukaryota; kingdom Metazoa; phylum Nematoda; class Chromadorea; order Rhabditida; family Panagrolaimidae; genus Panagrolaimus; species Panagrolaimus sp. LJ2400. Next base: position 71,702 of record JAMRYA010000057.1, read on the forward strand.
TTTTTGAAACTTGCCTTCTGTTGGTGCAAAATCTAAAGAATTTATTTTAAAACACGACTATTTAGATATCTTTTTCAGAAATTGTGCAAAACGAAAATTTCACACGAAACTTCAATTTCTGTTTGGTGAATGAATGGCATCAGCTTTGTAAAATGAATTTGAAAATTTTTTGAATACATAAAAAAAGTATAAAAAAGGATCTTAATAATGATAGAAATAAACTATATGTACGCCAGCTTTTTAGACTTCTTTAGTTTAAATGTTTTTTGAGGTTCAATTTGAGAAATTAAGTGAACGAGAAAAGATTTTTCACCGACTTTGTTCAACTTGAGTAAACGTTAACTTATTAAAGTTGACATTTTTAAATATTTTTATGGAAGTAATTTTATTTATTGGACAATGAAATTTGTAGAAATAAGAGGCACTTTAAGAAAATATATGTGCTAGCACTTGTGCTTTTTTATGTTTTGTCAACAAAAGAAATAACCACAGCATAAATGCATGGCTATCTTTTAACATATCTGACAACTGAAGGATCAAATGGTTTATCGTCTGCTTGTTTTGATTGAATAATGCACTCCTTTGAAATTGAAAAAGTTCAAAACTTGATGAACGGAACAATTTGTCACAAAAACAAACGCACACTTTTATAATTTTTTCAACATTATAAAATGCATAATTATTACTTTTTAACCAATGAATAAACGGAAATGCAGCATTACTAAAAACAAGAAATAAAAGGTAATTTTCAATCGTGGACACGCTCATGCGCTTTATCTTTAGCTTACAAAACTGATGGAGGAAAAAATTAAATCAACATCCTACAATAAACAAGACTCATTGATTAAGTGATGAAGATGCTAAAAAGTAAGGAACGAATGATAGTTCGAATGTAAGTAGTAGCAAGTCTTAAGTTTAAAAAATATTTTATTATAAAAGTTTTAAACAAAAATAATTATAAATATTAAATACGCGGTATAGCCATTGGTGGAATGTATTCTGTTGCATTGATATCCATTGAAGAAATAAATGCATTTGCAATTTGGAATAAAGCAGAATCATTCCAATCATCATACCAATTAATTGCACACCGATTAAATAAGGCTGGAAATGTAGAAGCTCTTTCTCGTAAAGCAGTACTTGATGGATTCATTGTAAATACAACATGAAGATTTCTGATAACTTGAGCTGTAAACCATTTATATAATTCTTCATTTGAATCAAGCATTAAACCAGATCTTGCTGCGCCTTCTTTTATTTGATTCATAAGTGATGCACTAAAATAATAAATGTTTTTTTAAAAAATAAAAACATATAAAGCATACTTTTCTTCTCCTTCAAACAAGCCAGGAACTTCCCCATTTGTCAACAAAGTATTCAAGCGTTCCAAGAAGCCTGAATCAAGCATATTTGATTCAGCCATAATAAAGCAAATTCTTTCATTTTTACAGCCCGCACGACGAAGAACATGACGAATATCTTCATCAAAATCAGCATCACTATATCCATTATGAACTTTAAGCTATAAAAACAAATTAAATTTTGTTGAAACAATAAACAAAAAAAATTTACTTGGAAAACAGAAATACCATTAATCCAGGCACCAAATTTTGCAGTTGTTGTTTTACCGGAACCCGAAACACCAATCATAAGAACATGACCTTGTGGTTGACGAAAAATACGATCAAGTCGAAGAATTTGATCAAGCATTTGATCAAAAAGAACAAGTTGAATATCCATTTCTTCGCAATAAGTTTTAAGACGAGCTTGAATGTATTCTTTAATTTCATCACGAATAACAGGCATGTAATTCTTTGTAAGCCAACAAGAGAAGAGAATAGGACGTTGAAGTGCTTCATTTAGATTATAATTATGGAAATATTTTGTTGCAACAGAATCAACAAGTTCTTCAGTCCATTGTCGCTCTTCATCATTCACCAAACTATCATGAAAAAGTCTCAAAGCTTCATGCGCCCATAATCGAACCAAAAATTCTGGTTGTACTGAATCCAGGGGTGCAATTGCTTTGCCAATACCACGTACCCATCTTGTAAGCTCATGAGGTGAATAAACGTAATGAGGTTGATCATCTTGTGTGAACTTCTCCTATAAAATAAATTAGATAAATTAGAGTACTGTAGCTATGTATAATGTTAAAAATTACTTTAAATTGTAAATAAAAGTCAATCATTGCATCTGTTACAGATTCAGCCATATTAACAAGACCAGGACTTTGACGAAGAACAGCACGCATAAAGGTACCATAAATTTGTTTGAGGGAAGTTGATCCAGGATAATCAATATAAAAAACAGGAACATGACGTAAAAATCTGAGTGAAAGTGGATGTCTCCCTGAAAAATTAAGTTATGTAACATATTCAAAGGAACCTATTTTTGAAACCCTTTTATTAAACCGTAAAAATTAAATGCAAACGCTGATGTATTTCTTTATCTAAATTAAGAATTTACAGTAAAATTGCTGTAACATTTTTGACATGCTATTTTGTTTCTTGCAGAATAACCTTTTATATAAACTATGCTCGCGACTTATGATCTTTCCCTGGTTGTAACAATTAAGCTAGCAATTTTCGAATTTTTTATTGTCGTAAAAATACTAGTTTTAACGTAATGTTAATGGTTTAAAGATTAGTCGCAATTGATTTTACACTTTATCCCAGTAATATTATTTACAAGAAAAAAACCCAAAATTTAACTAACCTTCATTTTCTCGTGGATTGCATGCAGCTGTAAATTGAATACGTTCAAGAGTAACCCATTGTTGATCAGATGTACGGTAGAAGCCATTCTAAGAAATATGTTTATAAATTGAAGATTTGAATACCCAAAATAAAACTCACTTGTTCAACAAGTTGTCGCATAAATGAAATAACTCTTTGTGTACCGTATTTGTCAGGACTAGGCAAATTGATTTCATCACAGAAAATAACCAACCAACGAGAAATTTGAGCTGGTAACAAAACAATTCCCTTCGGAGTTCGGCGATATTCGCAGTAATGATCAAATGTACGCATAAGGAGTTCAGGTGTTGTTGAAGAAGAGAAATTGACAGTAATAACATCTGTATCAGGAAGAGATTTTAAAGCAGCTGACAATGTCATAGTTTTACCACATCCAGGTGGTCCACATAGAACAAGAGGTTTACGTTCACTAAGCCACTTTTTAAGCAAAAGTTCATGGCGTACAGTGTCCATAGTTGGAACAACAATATTATCACCATTAATAATTTGATGAGCTTTGACCTCCATTTTAGGAACGATCCAAGGTGTCCATTCTCCAGTAATTGAAACATTATAATCAATAATAGGTTGATTTTCATTTGGTGGAAGTGGAAGAGTAGTTGATGAACGAACAAAATCACTAACGATTTTGCGATATTTCCATTTTGAATCACCACTAAATGCCCAAATTGCATTAACAAGCATACATTTTCTAATATAAGATTCGATTTGATGTTTTGAAAGTGGGAAATCAGGATGATTAAAATCATACTTCAAAATTTGACGGATAGAATAATTCATCATACCAAAGAATGCAAGTAAGAGTCGTTGCTTTGTAACTTCCATAATATGTTCAACATTTTCAATAGCATAATTCAAAGTATTCATAATAAGTCCATCAGCAGTAAGGTATGGAGAAATAGCTTGTGCACAATATTCTTCAATTTCCAGAGTACGAGCAACAGCTTCATCTTTGATTTGTGAACCGGGCATCATTGAAGATGTTGTATTGCTTCCAAATTCAGCTTCCATTTTTGAGAACTGAAAATTTAAACCGACATAAAAAGACAACTAACAACATGCTTTGCAGTTTTTTGCTTTATGCAAATTTTACCTTTTGATCATTGCTTTTTGTGAAAGAATATAAGATGCCTCCAATTTATTTTAAAAGCCATTTTTAAAACGCATAAATAATTACAAAAAAACGTCTTTAGTTTTGGCAAAATTGTTGAACAACTTTTTTGAGACATTGACTTTAATGGTTAATGCGAATTAATGCCGCCTTTAACAGGCATTGTTTTGTCAGATGGCTTAGAACAAATATCAATAGTCTTTTTAAAATAAATGATCCTTTTTTTAAACAAAATAGTCAAACAAACATGTTCGACCAGCGATATTGCTTTTTTTGTAATCATGTTTTAATTAAACAGCTCCAAAACTTATGATGATATTTTTTTGCCTTTTTTGACAGTTAGATTTTTATTATGCAAGAAAAAAACTTTTCGGTGAACAATTCAAGTCACTGTCTTAAAGTTCAAACACTTATTTGGTTATTCGGAAAGTTCGTGCCGCTGGTTCTTCTTACGCCATTTTTTTAGTTTTTGATGAAATTTTCTAATTTCTTCTTTAAAAAGTGCCTATGGGGGTTAGTTATCATGCCTCAAAGACATTTTTATATACCTTTGAATCGGATGGATTTTTGGGGGATATACGGGGATTAACGCGGATTTGAGCATATTTTGCATTAAAAGTCAACAAAAAAATTTTTAAATATGTAAATTTTAGCCTCAAAATGATGAGCAGGATGTCAGAAAGCATATCCAAAACATTATGCCAATGCTTAAAAAGCCAGATCCAGTTTGTGCAAATTTTTCCTACATTGGCAAAATTAAGAGCTTTTTACGGTTCTTTAGGAAAAATTTGCATAAATCGGATCCGGCATTTTGAGCATTGAAAAACTATTTTGGATAGGCTTTGTGATATCCTGCTCTTCATTTCTAGGCTAAAATTTACATATTTAAAAATTTTTTTGTCGACTTGCAAAATATGCTCAAATCCGCGTTAATCCCCGTATATCCCCCCAAAATCCATCCGATTCAAAGGTATATAAAAATGTCTTTGAGGCATGATAACTAACCCCCATAGGCACTTTTTAAAGAAGAAATTAGAAAATTTCATCAAAAACTAAAAAAATGGCGTAAGAAGAACCAGCGGCACGAACTTTCCGAATTGGTTGATATATCTCAAATTTAAAAGAAACAGTTTTTAAATGATCTTTAAATAGTTTATTATATTGTATGGCAAAAGTCAAACATTATTTACAGTATAATTATTATCGTTTAAAAAAAGAATTACAAAATTTAATTATTATTATGTTTTCTGCCAAGAAGTTTGCCGGCTACCACACCACCGGCTGCGCCAATTCCAGCTCCTTTCAATGCACTATGGCCTGTTAATTTGCTTGCAATACCTCCAACAACGGCACCTTTTAAAGCATTTGAAATGGCTCCACGTTCGGCACGGATCAAATGTCGTTCATCAAAGGATTTTAGGTCACTTTGGGCATTTACAGAAGAAATAACGAGAATCATTAAAACGCAGCAAATAAAACAACTTTTTGTTTCCATTTTTTTAGAAAAATAAAATAGGTTTTTTAAAAAATACTACCACAAAAATAAAATGAATTTTAATGATCTCTCTATTTTTGCCTGTCACTTTATATACGAAAACTTTTTTGTTTATTTGAGAGTAAAGTAATACAGCAAACATCAACCCATTCCATTCTCAATGATGTAACCCGTAAACAAAAAACCCGTTTTACTCACTCAAAGTTGATTCACTGTTCAAACAATCATTAGTATGTATGTGGGGTGTTTGTTTTTATTTTGTGGTCTATATTCATCATCATCACGTTTGCGGTCACACCAACAACTATTTTTTTGTGAATTTAAAAAAGTTGAGATAAATTTCTGATGCAAAATGTTCTAGATGATATTTATCTCTTTTTAAATATATACAAAAAAACAATGAATGCATAAATTTTTAAAAAGCAAAAACAATAGCTGTAGTATATTTAAATACAGTTGAGTTAAACAATGATTACTGTAGTTTAAATATTCTCCCAAGTATAAACAAAATCTGTAAAAGCTTTTTAAAAAAAATTAAAAGATTTACCCAATTTTGGCCAAGCGTTGGTATTATGTGTCATTTGATCAAAATTGAGGATCCAAAAAGAAAAATAAAAAGTTGTTTACGCATTATATTTTGTTTATAACATTTTCTAAAAAACTATAAAACACCGATCGTTGTAGCTACCATTTTCAGACATATTTTAACTAATTTAAGCTGTATTACATCTTTAAAAGTATCTTGATTAAAATAAAAGTTTGCTGTCGTTGTTCAACATTGTTACCATTTACCGGTAACAATGTTGAATAACTGGTATACTACAAGCGCGATTTGTTTTCTTGCAAAACTCATAAACAAAGATTTCTTCATCTTCTACTCGTAATATTATCTTGTTTTTAGCGCTATACCAACACATAATTTAATCAAAAACGTTGTCAAATTTTTTACTCAACTCGTTACAATGCCCCCTCGATATAAACCACTATTTGGTGAAGATTATGTAAATGCGTGTGGATTTAATGAAGAAACAGTTCAGCTTTTCAAAGGAAATATTCCAATATCTATTCCTTCACGTGTTGAAAGAAGACTTATTACATCTGCAGCAATTATGGAAGATTCAAAAGATGTTAAAGGTCTTTGTAAAGCTTTAAAAATTACTGAAATGGAAATGGTATGTTTTAACTTTGCTAAAATTATGTCGAACTAGAAAAGCATTTATAAATGAGTCCTCTAACAAGCTACTTTTGCAAGTGATGCTTTTTAAAAAATAGTTGTACCATTTTGTGATACTGTAGTTTCCCAGGAGGTATTAATACACATATATTTTTTAGCTTACATTACAATTAAATGGATTAAAGAATTTTGAAACTCTTGTCAAATTTATTAAAGAAAATGTCAAATCTAAATCTCTCATCTGTAGCATTTGCATTGTTACCCATGAAATTGACATAAAAGAATCACCAGCAACTGAGAAACATATAAAGCAGATTTCTAAAATTCTACTTGGACATCATATTCTTATGTGTATTCCTATTGGAAAAACTGTTCATACGGTAAGTTTTAAACATATGCACAATATATAATACTACTGTATTTTGTTGCAGGATACTATAGAAAACGTTTTAATGAATGGAACAGAATTAACACCAGAAGTATTACAATGTTTTCAGCATGACTCTGATGCAATATTTGATTATGAAACAGTCCACAAGAAAGCAGGAGTTGATATAATCAAAGATTCTCAAATGTATGTATTTGGTGAAACGAAATCTTTATTGGTTGAATTAGCAGAAGATCCAGTTTGCAATGAAACTTCGCCAATGGAACTTTCTTTATATTTGATTCTTATTGCTGGTGGTATTGCTCTCTTTTCAATGGCTTTTGGACGTGGAAGAAAATAAAGTATTGTATATGTTTTTTTTAATTTTGTAAAAGTTTTATATTTTTTAATAAATTCTATATTAGTTTTTTTAAACTTTTAAGTATTTCACATTTTAACAATATTTAAAAATTAAAAGATCTGTCTAGACGTCTATCAAAAAAATAATTGTTTAATTTCTGGAAAATAAACAGACCAACAAGCTGAAATTCCTTGAATAATTTTTTCAGTTCAGTTAAATTAATGCTCATAACATATTTAAGAAGAACATAAAAGTTAATCTTGTATTTTACAAAAATTTTTACAAATAAATAAAGATGTTAACAATACAAGTAAAAAATACGAATACTTCTTTAAAAACAACAAATTTTACACTGTTACTGTTATTTTTATTACAGCCTCATAAAAATGTGATGAATATTAATAACTATTTTGCAAGGCTTGTAAGCTACTTTAGGTGGATTATTTAAATAACGTGTAAGAATCCCGTCTTTAAATGTAAAACTGATACGTTTAATAGCACATTTATCTAATTAATCATTTCATGATAAATTATAATTTGCAAAACTGAAAGAAAAATTTAAAACCCCTTGGCCCTTGCACATCCTTACCCTTTCTCGAATAATGCTTTTTAAACAAATTAAAACAGAAAATTCGCTTACTTTGACGACCCCAAAAATGAAATTATATAATTTATATATGTTGCAGCCGATTTGTTGAACCAGCCGATTTACAGAACAGCTAGCCAGGTTGTTGAACCATTAGTTTTTTTTACAATTTTTTTAAATTTAATTATATTAAATATATTCGTGCACTGAGAAAAACAATTAGACATTTTTTATACTTGTATATGCCATCAGTGTCTAATTTTTTTTTTTTATTGTTGGCAGTAGTAAATGTCAATTAAATATTTTTCATTCTTTTAAGTCTCTTTTTAAATATTTTGTTTTTCCTAAAATTTGATGGTGGTAAGAAGAAAAAGTAGAATATGTATGTATGTGTATAAAGCAAAATGGATCGTCTTTGATGGAGATGTCAGTATTAACATTATATCATTCTTCTATTCTTGTCACAGCATTTTTTATTTAGATTATTTCTCGAAGCAACGCTTATTAAAAGCTAGATATTAAAATATATGTTGCTATCAACTAAATAAAACACAAATTTAAATACCCTAAAAATTGTCTTATCCTTGAAATATAATTCATGTAAAAAACTTTTATTTTGGGAAAACACAAAAAATAATTTAAGCTGGTTTGATCATTATTTTTTGAAAAAATACAACTGTGACTATTTTGTAATTTGTAAATTTCGTTTTGGCTTTTATTGTTAATTTTGAGAGAATCAAAAACAACCAAAATATTCCATTGTTCAGAGCAGTTTTGTATCCAGGAATAATAAACAAGATGATCAAAGAAGTTATTACTACTCGAAGCTCACGAATTGATCGATTTGCGCCGCCTTTCTGTGTTAACCATTTTAGCCACAATGGCTGTAAAGCTTTAAAGGAAGCTGAAAATGAAACATCTGGTTCTTTGAAATAATCTAGTGCAAATTGTATGATTAAAAGGACAGCATGAATTAAAAGGAAGATCATAATTCTCATGTTTTCTTTTCTGTCAGATATTGTTGAAGTCTAAAGTTTTGACATTTAACATAGCCATAAAAATAGATCGTCGCAAACTTCCTCCTTACCTTTAAAAACTTTCTATTTCCAATTTTCGCCATAAACAAAAGAATAAAAGTAGATGCCAAAAATAATACAGTAAACCATACAATTCTTTCGAATCTTGTCCACGCTGCTATTGTTGACCAAATTTCTTCAGCGTTTTTGTAGCATTCTTCTAAAGATTGTTGCCACAAATATGCACATGCAGCTAAATCTGTTTCATTATTATTTGTACAAGTTATATTCGAAAAGGTAAATGGTTTTGTTTGATTGACGGAATATGTTTCACAACCATATGGCCGTGGATCTGTGTAATTTGAAACATCACATTTGCCTTGAATTATGTAATTTGTAAATAGGAAAATTGCAAATATAAATGTGTCAAATATTGTTATCACTAAAATTCACTCTTGTAAATACATTATTTTTTAATTAACAATTTTTATTCAATTTGTTTGTTATAAAAATTACAGCATTTTTTATTAATGAACAAAGCAACCCATGCTCTTACAGACATGACTAAAATGCTCTTTACAAGATTTCTTATTTTAAAAAACTTATTTTATTCCAATCACAAAAGGTATTGTTTAAATCAAATATTTAAAAAATCTATTTAAAAAAATTAGACTCTAAAAAGTCAAAAATAAGGTGAACAATATTTTGCAAACAAAATATTGCTCTTGCGATGCATTTTTTCGTCAGCTTTTTTAGACAACTAGAAAGGGGATGTGCGTTGCAAAAAACGTTGTAATATATTTTTTAGCTGCACACTTTCTCGTATATGAAACTGCGATAAAACAGCTTTGAATAGAAAAATCATGTTTCTTCTTTTCGACGCGCAAATTTGTTTACGGCAAAATTGCTTACCAAAAATTGTTGTTCCAAATTTTGTTGCTTCCTTCTCGCTAAAACACTTAAATTTTGCAAACAAAAACAATCCAATCGGAGGTAATTTATTTACCAAATGGGTGTTATAGGCTATAAAACGATTAAATCCAACATAGCAATTTTGAAATCCATTATTATCGATTGCTCTGTTTGAAAGGAAACCATAACAAACACATAAATCAATCAACAGAATATTAAAAATATACAAATTCTGGGGGCATTTTTTACTTTTACTTCCAGCAATTACAGCCACAACCAATACTGTAAAGGTGGAAATATATCCGAATCCAATTTTATCCAAAAAATATGGTAACTGAAAAAAGAAACATGATGCATTATCAAAAAAATAAGCTGTTTGATTTGGTGCATCACATTGAATTGCGCCTTCTTTGATGGGAATAATTGCGCCAGAAGGTCTTTCTTCGAGTTTTATGAGTTTTTGTCCCATTTAAAGAAGTTGTTGGTAATGCAGCTTTAATAAAACTACAGCTAAAAAATTTAAAATTTTATTATTTTTACAAAAATGAATAAAACAAATATCTCCAAAAAGTAAACATTAATAATGTTATTAAATGCCTTTAAAAAAGGCTTAAACCAATTACTGTAGCAACTTTTACTGCTTTAAATAAAACGTAATTGCATTTTTTAAAATAAAACATAAAATTCAAAATAATAGAATTAAATCTTGTAGCTTGAGAAATATGGCTATGACAATAACTAAATTTATTATTGTTGGTCACAAATAAACGTTGTTTGGTTGTAACGTTGTTACCAGATTTTAACGGATTTAAAAAAGTAAAAACACATTATTCAACGTGTTGAAAAACTGAATTAGTTACTGTAGAAACCAATGCTGCGTCAGCTGGATCTTTGCTGCTTTTTTGAAAATATTAATACACACAAAGGTTATTTCTGCTTTTGACATTTTTGCTGCTGTTTGTTAAACATTTAAGTAAAATGGGAAATTACACATCTTCAACAGCAATCTATGAAGGATCGACTGAATGTGATGCACCCGATAGAGAAGCATATCTCTCAGATATTGCTTCATGTATCATATTTCAACTACCATATAAGCTGGAAGATATTCAATTTGGCTATATTACTGCCTTCTTCGTAATAATCGTAATTCTGATTTCAATATTTGGTCGAATAAAACGTCATTATCGATGGTTCATTTTAAATCAAGCACTTTTTGATTTTTTAATTACCTATGATTACGCCTGTGATAAATTTGGTTATGCAAAAAATGTGAACTGTTATTTTGGATATGACTCGTATTTGAAGGCAGGCGGTGAAGTGGAAGGTTTCTCTAAAGAGGACCGAAATGAAGAAGTTGTAATAATTAAATTCTTCCCTGCATTTGGATTACCTTTGCTTACAGCTTCCAGATTTTTAAATGTTTATTTTCCGAAAATTTTTAAAAAATTTGATAAAACTTGGAAGCTATTATTATGTAAGTATTCTATAAAAAACCATAAATAGCAGATCATCTTTTCACTTGAAATCGGAGTTTTCACACCTTCAAAAATCTGGTAAATGTAAAGGAATTGTCCAGAGCTGACGTCAGCAAAAAATCTTAAATTTTTAATCCCATCCATGCCTAAATCAGCAAAAATGTTTTTTTAATATGCAAATGTTTAGGTGTTATTGTTTTGGATGTTTTATATATTGCCTTTATGATTGGAATATGGGTCGTTCAAATTTTGGACCAAAATGCCATAGATGAATGCCTTCGTTGGAATAACATCAAAAATGATTTTGTTTTTAAAGATATTACTTGCAAAAAAGATTCCACTGATTTGACATGTTATTATTCGAGTACTCAAAGATTTTGGAATTGCATGCAAAGACATGAATTTAGTACAATTGCTTTAATCTCTTATCTAGGTAATTACGTCACAGGAAACAGAAATTATTCAGTCCTTATCATTTTGTCAATTTTATTCGTTTTTTCGTTCAAGCTGGTAAAACAAATGAAGTTTCAAGTAAGTTTTACGTTTCAAAATTGATGCGCAAAAATTTCATGTTTATGTTACTACAATTATTCAAATCTTTTAGGCCACAACAAACAAAGAAATGCTAAAGGCAAATATTCGAGTTATTATTGTTTTGTTTGTTCAAACATTATTTTTGGCAACTGTAGGACTTTTTAAATTTTTAAGTTCGACATTTGACGTCAACATTTTTAAAAGCGACGGATACGCCCTTAAAATCCCTTATTGGCTTAAATATATAATTTATGAGGAAAAAAATGTTCGAGCATTTCAAGAAATTCGGGTTTTTGCAGATGCTATTATTGTTTTGGGATTTATTGCTGGATATCGAGAAGATGTAAGGGATGCAATTAAATGGTTTTGTAAATTACCGATAAAAATATTGAAAAGAAATTAACATCTAATAATCTTTTTAATAGTTTTCAAATAAAAATGTATTTATAGTTTAGTTTTATTTTAAAAATGACGGAAAATCGGAGTTGTCTTTCTTCATTTTAACGTGTTTAACACCTGTAAATAAAATATTTTATTCACCTTTTAAAACGACGGTAATGGATGCCAGAACTTTCTTCAATTTTTTTTAAAAGATTCCGGGATTGTACTTTTTTTTTACTTTAAGTCTAGCACCAGAAAACAAAATTGTTTAAATTAGAAATGTTTTATTTCTTTTGTAATAGAGAAAAATAAAGCAACGACAAAAAAGCAATTTCTTGCAACATTTGATGAAATTATATTACGCAACGGACCTGCAAAAGAAGTGGAATATGTGTTATCAAGTGTTTCATCATTAATCATTTGAAAAAAAGAAGAAAGAAAGCGTTCAAATTCAACGAAAAGTTTTTTTTATAAAAATAACATTTCAACCTTCATAAAAACTTTTTCGAAGGGAGCTTTTGAAAAGCAAAAGACAAAGCAAAAACGATGAACTTTTTTCTCCTTTTTTGTCAGTTTGTTTTTCCAACATTTATATAAGAAAAAGTGTGTTTTAGAATTTCGCTATTGAAAAAAAACCACAGACGCGAAAAAAATGATCCTTGATTGAAACAGAAAAAAAGACAAAAGAAGAAAAGCGATATATAACCGTGAAATTATTATTACTATTTCTTTGTTAACGAAAAAACCTGAACTCTTTGCAAGTGTAAAAAAACTTTTAGCAAATGTTTTAAGATGATATAAAAGGAAAGCAAAAGCATAATCAAAGAATTATCAGCCGGTGAAACGAAGAAAGAATGCGATATTTTATTATTACATTTTTTATTCTTTTTATTGTTGCAGCAGTTATTTGTGTACAAAATGAAAAGGGTCCAAGTGTATCAGAAGACCCTAAAAATCCTGGCAGTGGTCCCGTATCAGAAGATCCATCACTATATGAAAATGAAAGAGATGGCGGAAGTAATAGTTCTGCAAAGGCATCTGATTCCGCTAAACCTGCACCCGCTGCTGCTGCTCCTACTGCTGATAAAAAAAAAGATGACAAAAAAGCTGTTGTAGCTGCAGATAAAAAGAAAGCTGATTCTAACAAAAAGCTTGAAGAGAAGAAACAAGTCACAGCTGGTGGGGATAAAAAAAGTGGTGATAAAAAAGAAATTACTCCTGTCAAGAATGGCAATGATAAAAAAGACGCCGAGAAAAAAGATGCCGCAGTTAAAAAGGGCACTGATGGTGGAGACAAAAAAAGTGGTGATGGTGGTGAAAAGGATGATAAGGACAAAAAAGCTGATACAAAGAAAACCGTTTAAATCTGGCTATTCTAAATGAGATTTATATTTTTATAAATAAGTATGTATTTAATGGATGTGTTTGCAAAGTTTGTATTAATAATTAATTTCCAATAAATGTTATTTTGTAAACAGAATAGCTTTAATAACAATTATACTTTCACAAAGAAAATAAAAAGATAAGATATTAATAATGACACGACGATAAACAATATGGAACAACATGAGTAGTTTAAAGTATAAACGTCTTATATCTTTACAGTTGTTTTGAAATCAAGTTTTCTGTAAAAAATAAAATATTCAAAACAGACAGAATTAAAATCAGGAAAAAAAAATTAAGTAAAAAATGTTTTTTTGTTACTTTCGGTAACGGAATATTATTTGATATTATCTTGAGAAAAAAACGTTTCGTATGTATGTTTTTTAAAAGTGTTAACGCAAAAGAAAAAAAAAACTATGTTTTGAAAAGCGGTTCAAATGATGCTTCAGTTGAACAACGTATGAACCCAGACATAAACATAGACAATAAATGCCCGATATTTCTGCCGCTTTTTTTACGAGTTTCGAAATATTTTTATGTCATCTGAATAGACAATATTACTATTGACTTTTTAGTCAGTTGCTTATTTGAATTTTTTAGTTTTGTAAATGAAAATTTTAAAGTAAATTTAAAAAGTATTACAAATATATATTTTAACGGAACAAATGAAGTGAACGTTTCATTACCTCTATACATGTACATATTATTGAAAAAATCCATAAATCGACATTTACAAGTTTATGAACAATAATATTTTGAAATCTGACATTTTATTTTATGTTTCGACTCTTTATAAACACTCGTTTAAACCGTTTTTTCGATGTTTGAGAATTTAATATTTCCTTCAGCTTTTTTTCTTATTTGGTCTTTTTTCAAAAAACCTTGCCAACTAATATTCGTGATATTTTATCTGATTTATTAACTCCATTAGTATCATATCTATGTACTATAACATATAGTTTTACCTGATCATCCACCCGAAAATTGAGATTTTCTTTTTACCTAAGCTTTGTTATTTTTCAATAAACAATTAAATTTAATAGATCAAGTTGTGAAGAGACAGGATTAAAACATAGTTGTTTATCAATATTTCGCCGTTAATACAGCATCATCAGGATACGACAAATATGACAAGAAGAGGAGGACTGTAAAAAACATGAACTTTAACTCGAAATTACTGGTGTAAATCTCTTGAACCAGGAAAACTTTTCTTCACAGCAACGCAAGTTCATCCCATGTAGAAACAAACTCATGATGACTAGACAAATTATTCAAGAAGAAAACGGCAACAAAAAGTGACACAAATGTTTCCCTGTTTTTAAAAATAAAAAATTTTTCCCACTTGATTTCCTGCAATAAAAAAATTTACAATTTGTACAGCGATTTACTTTTGTTAGATTTGCTTTTATTTTAAGCCAAAAACTGATTTATTTTATTTCAATAATTTAGTTTAATTTTTTACAGTCACACAAAAAGATATGAGCATAATTTACTGGAAAAAATATTATAACACTTTGACGTTTTGACCTAAAATAAAAGCAAATAATGCTCCAAAAACGTTGAAAGAGAAAGTGTAAATTGTACATTTCAAAAGTAGTGTTTATTCAAAGTTCAAATATTTTATTAATTCTAAGAAATAAACTTTGTTCTAAATTACTATTTTGTGAACATTATTAAAATACAACATTTTAAAATTTGAGCTATTATTAAAATTTCAAAATTTTGTACATTTGAACTAATATCACAAGAAAGGCTTACGATAATTGCTTACTTCAAGAAAATTTTATTTTTAATAATAGTTTGCAATGATTTACGCGTGTTATAGTTTTTAACCTTTATACAGTAAAAAAAACAATTAAACTGAATCTCTAACACATATAAAAGCTATGGTTATCATCCATAAAGGCATCCTTGGAAATGTGTGATAAAAATTTATTTCTTGAAAATATATAAAATCTCAAACAAAGGTTTGTAAGACATGCATGAATAAAATTTATTTACCCTTGCTTAGCAAACTTCTGATTCCACTTTTTTTTATTGAAGAATAAGTTTTGCTTTTTTTATCTTATCGAAGAACATTAAAAAACCAAAATCATTTCAATTATTACCTTGCTCAATTAAAAAATTATTTAATTTTAACAACAAAAGAAACTCTTTACGACTGTTGCGGTTCCATTTATGTTTCACCACTTTTTAAATAAAAATGCTATCAGACAAAGGCTTGAAAAACCTTTTTGTTGTTTTTTTTTTGTGAAAAACAAAGAAAAAGTTGTTTTTTTTTTCTTCTTAAAAGTAAAGAGGGCAAATTCGGGGAACACATTCTTTGAAAAGAAAGAAGTTATTGTTCGAATAAATGAAAAAAAAAAAGAATTTTTAATGTGTCAGCCTTGACGTTTAATGCGTTAATAAAGTTATTACGTAGAATAACAATACCAGTTTTGTTTGGGAGGGTACTGTTTTCATTTTGGTATTTATTATTTGTTGTTTTAAATTCTATGAATTAAATGATCAAATTTTGCGGTCACGTCTAAAAACTTGATCAGTCTTGTTATTTAACTTCTACACAAAGGTCATTTCTTTTTTTCTCTCTCATTTGTTTTGTTTCCTTGTCACTTTTTTTGATCGCTGTAATTTAACATGATTGTAGGTATATTTAAAGGGCAGTAATAGTGCAACAGAAAAATGTCTGATAATTTTTTCACTACAAAGCTACTTAATATGGTTTTAATTACAGTATAAAAAAGGAAAAATGCTTTCAATTTTTGAATTCAATTCGTGCATTTTGTTAATTTTTTTAATAGCTACTAAAAGCGGAAATAGCATTTTAGGCAAAATGGTATCATTAATAAAATCAATATTTTACAAATCACCTGAAATTATTAATGTCGAAGGAATTATTGTTGCTCCAGGTTATGAAGGAATAAAAGAGGCCTTCGAGTAAGTACAAGTTGTTACGCCAATATCCCAATCAAAAATAAATTGCTAAAACATTTTTGCGATTAACTCTTCGAGCTATCCAGCTTGCTTCATATCCATTTTTAATGTTATCTATTTTTCAGGAAAAATTTTGTAGATGGTTGGGAGCCTGAAGGTTCATCTTTAGCAGTTTATCACAAAGGAAAACTTGTTGTTGATATTTGGGGTGGATATGCAGATAAAGAATGTCGAAGGTTATGGAAAAGTGATACAATAACAATAACATTTTCATCAACAAAAGCTGTGGCCGCTTTGTGCATCGCTGTTTTAGTTGATAGAGGCCTTTTAGATTATGATGACAAAGTCATAAAATTTTGGCCTGAATTCGGAAAGAATGGAAAAGAATCCATTACGGTACAATGGATTCTATCACATTTATCTGGGCTAGCTTATTTTGATCAAGAAATAAGTGAAGAAGATGCAAGAGATTGGAAGCGGATGGCAAAGATAATTGAGAATGAAAGTCCAAAATGGAATGCTGGAACTGCAGCTGGATATCATGCCATTACATATGGATGGTTGGCTGATCAAATTGTTCGAAGGGTTGATCCTAAAAAGAGATCATTGGCACAATTTTTTAAAGAGGAAATACAAGCCGGATCAGGTTTGTGTTGGTTTTGGTATACTGTACATTAATAAAGTGATATCTTATAGATTATCATATTGGTCTTGACCCTTCACAATCACATCGAGTTGCACGTCTTAAATGTCCTACAGTCTCACAGCGGATTAGTGAATTCTTTACTAATCCAAAAGCAATAAATTATTTTCAAGTTTTACATGACTTCGCAACAAATGGAATTTTTACAAAAATTGAAGCAAACCCAGCTTGGTTTAAATTTTTTAAACATGTATGTTTTTTACTGTGTATAAAAATGATTCATATCATTAAGGTTGTAGACAGAATTAAAGTTTTATGTCAGCACTGCAATTTTGTAGATCACATTTCTCTCATCTTTTTTTGAAATTTTAAATGTAAAATGTTATAATTTAAATGACATTAAATGCTTCCCTCTGTCTACAGCCTTGTTGTCAATATTAAATTTTACCAACTCATATGCAAATTTTTATGTAATACAATTTTAGGAGATTACCCTTAACAATCCCGATTTATACACCCTTGAACATCCAGGTGTTATGGGAATTGGGAATGGCAAATCATTAGCAGAAATATTTCATCGAGCAATTTTTGAGGATAAACTTTTCAAAAATCCTGAAACACTTACAAAATTTACAACTCCATATATTGAAGTGAAAGATAAAGTAATTGGAATGTCAAACATGCGGGGACAAGGCCTCTTTCATAAACAATATTATCATAAACCTTCAAGAACGTTATGCAAATCTTTTGGACATTGTGGTTTTGGCGGACAAATGGTTAAAGTTGATTTAGAGAATGAGCTCTGCTATGGATACGTCAGTAATGGGCTTAAATGTGGTTTAAGTGATAATATTCGAACATTTGCTTCTATTCAAAAATCTATTTATGATTGTATTTTAATAAGGAAAAATTAATAAAATAACATTTTGCTTTAACAATGTTATTGTACTTGCAAACGAAAAACAATCAAGTAAAAAATAGCAATATAGTTCTTGGAATGAGCTTTGTTTGCCACACAGAATTTATTAATCATCGTAAAATAGGCGATAATCTTTTAAAAACATTTATATTACTGTTAGTCATACCAGTGAACCATTATATAAAAATGAGAACGGTAGCTAGGGTTGTCAAATGGAGATCTCCCGTAATCTCCCGTGAAAAAATTTTCACAGCAACAATTTTTTTAAAGATTTTCAACATTTTACAAATTTTTTCAACACCAAAATTCATACAAAACCAATAAAATTGCCTATTTTTGGCTCAATTTTGTATTTTTCGTCTAATTTTGCTGCAATTAGATTGAAAATACCGTATACTAGTTAACTTTGAGCTTTAAATTTTTGGTTTATAAAGTATTTTTATAACACTGAAATTAGTATAACTAATTTATGGATTAAAAAACTAATGATATTAAATATAGTTAATATTCAAGATGAAGAAAAAAAATTTTTGTGTTAAAATGACCATTTTGGAAAATCGGGAGAAAATAATAATAATCTCCCGGGAGATTTGACAACCCTAACGGTAGCACATAAACACAATCTACTAAAGCTGCTTCTCTTTTTTATACAACAAAAAATTACGAAAATTTACAAAACCATTTGTTTACGGACAGCTTCTTCTTTCGCTCCTAAGAATTTTTTCCAGTTCTATTCACTGAATTTTTTTCTCTGCGAAGTGCGTATTTTTTTAATTATTAAAATTAAATGCGTTTTTTATTGCTCCAGATATTTTTTCGCGTGTTTTTGTTGTATTTTTTATATTCCTGATTAATGTTGTACACTATGTTGTTTTTTTATTATATATGTAATTATTATTTTAGAGCCTACAAGGATGTACAGCTATACAAGAATTAGTAGCAATCGTAACGGAGGTGGTACATTTATTCAAACATCTTCTTATCGTGTTACTCGTACAGAAGCTTCTCAAGAATCTAATTGTAGCAGTAGCAGCCGGCCAACTGCTTTTGCAAAGCGAACAATTCAAGATCCAGAAATTCGACATGATTTAAAGGTTTCACTTGAAGATATATACAAAGGTTGCGTTAAAAATATGCGAATTACCAGGTTTTTGCTGCTATCTTATTTGAATGTTAAATAATAATATTTTTTAGAAATATCTTTTCAAGAAATGGTACTTCAAGATCTGACGTTAAAATGTTATCTGTTACGTTAAAACCAGGATGCAAAGATGGTGCTATATTTACCTTCCCAAAAGAGGGGTATGCTTTCATCTACAGTAGTTTTAAATAATTATATTTATAATTTAGTGATCAAAAGCCAGGACATATTCCAGCAGATATAACTTTTATCATCAAAGATAAGCCCCATCCACAATTTGAACGTGAAGGTGTTAATATTCGTTACATTCAAAAGCTGACTCTGAAAGAAGCTCTTTGTGGTACAACAATAAATGTTCCAACATTGGATGGTACAATTCAAAGAGTTGAAATTAATACTGTTATAAAACCTGGTACAACTCGAAGGTATTGTTTACTTTTATTTTACAGATGTTGTATATTCCCTTAACTATTTTTAGACTTGCTGGACATGGCTTACCTATTCCTTATATGGCTAATAAACGTGGTGATTTGATTATTAAATTTGATGTTCAATTCCCTCATTCTTTATCTCTTGAAAGCAAAGAACTCCTTGAAAAATCTCATCATCAGTTTTAAGTATATGTGCGGTCTTTTATTAGATAAAAGATGTCTATTATTTATGTTTTGTTATGTAATATCTTTTCTTTTATAAAATTTTGTTGTTTGATAAATTAGAAAACCAGTAGACGTCTGACATGTTATCTTTTCTATTACAACTTTCTTGTAAAAAAAGCGCATTATGATATTTCACTATTATCTACAACAAGTCATTAATTATTAAGTAAACAATTTGATAATCTATGTACGTATTCGACTTTAAGATTCTAATTATTCTTCCAATGCAGTTTTAAAACGCCTGCTTTAGCAAATATTGCAACTACTGTGATTACTGTAATTCATCAGCTTTGCAGCATTGACTTTGTTGTACACACATTTTGCCAAATAAAATTCTTCAAATTTTGGACATCTTTTTTTTTGAATCAATATTTGAAAAAAATGTTTAGCTTTCAAATGTATCCAAGCTTAAAAGCTTGGATATATTTAATTACAGTTCAAATCATTATTGAACAGCTTGAAGCTTAATTCAGTTTCTAGTTAGAAGAGGAAAATGTTTATTGCTTTTATCGTTCACAAACATTTTCATCTACGTGGTTTATTATACTCCACATTTTTAACTAGAGACTAATTGAGTCAATAAAAAATGCTCGGCAAAAAAAACTACCAGCAAACGCGAAAAATTTGCATGGTATGCAACATCATTAGTTTTTAGAAAAATTTATTTATTCATCATTTTTATTATGTGCACTTTTTTATTTTGTTGGAAGAATTATGTCATTGAATGAACAGCTCACAGTTCGAATTGAGCTTGATCTTGCTCCAAGACTTCAAAGCCTTCAACCATCAAGATCTGATATTACCATCACAAATAACAATAATATTATTCAATCATCTTCAACATCTCGTGATGCATCATCATCATTAACAACAGCAGAAAATTCAATCAATTCTCTTATACAAACACCAAGTCAACATGCGATTTTTCAAAAAAATAAAGGTATGTTTTTGTTAGAACAGCAGCGTTCATAAACACTTTCTTATAAATATCTGTAAAATCATGCATTCATTAGAGCTGTTGTTTTTCGTTTATTCGAGCAGCAAGAAAGGTTATGTACAAATTACCGCATCAATGAATCATACTATGAATGCATGATTTTTATGATTTATATGAGAAAGTTTATGTGCTTTGCTGCTCTTTCTTTTATTTACATGTTTAACAAGGTGTTTATTTTAGATGATTTAAATGTTAAAAGAAGTGAAGCATTATTGAAAGAAAGTCATGAATTTATGAAATATCTTCAAAAAAAGTATCATTTAAGTACAACTCAACCTGCGGATATCCTTGGTAGACAAATATCTCGAATGAAAAAATGTGAAAAAAATGTGAAAAAATCATCATCTTCGTAAATACTCTCTCTCTCTATTACTGTTTGTTATTGAATGAATAAATTATTATCAGGTTGTTTAAATATGTTTTTTATTTATTTGTGGGTTTTGGCTTTTGTATCAAAGATATAATTAATAGAAGCAAGTAACGTACGAGAATGTATGGTAATTACATGCTTGCTTTGCTAGTTAACAGTCTCTCTATTCTTCCTTGTTATTAAAAGTGTTTAAAAACCTCTTTTCGATTAAATTCTGCTACAAATCTAAAATTCAATTAGGTGTTCTTTTTCCCCCTTTTTGAAAACAGTTCTTAAAAACGACAGGTGAAATATGTTTTTTGGTTTTAGAGAAAACCAACTTTAAAGGCACTAGTATTAACTCCCTTACCTTTGACGCAAGCTTTATGTGCTTGCTCCCTCAGGTGTTGACTTAGTAATTCGTCGTTTCATTGCGTAAATGCTTCGAGACTTTTTTAAACGACATCAAAAGATTGAAATTGGGTAGTTTTTTCACATTTTTGTTTTTGGTAAAAGTTTGGTTTTTATAAAAATTTAGAACTCAAACAGATACTATACCAAGGCTTCAGTCGGCACCAGCAGCAGCCGTAATGATATATCCAGCAACCGATGAAGAACATTACAACTTTCCACCACCACCAGAGAAGGAAAAACCATCAATACTGTATTCGGATAAATTTTGTGAGGTAAGATATTGTTATTTTAGTTGTTGTCGGTTACTGTCAAACGATATTTATCAATTTTTAGCTTACAAAAAATACATTAAAAATATTTCATTTTCCTGAACATCCAAAAGGCGCAACAGCTATTAAACAAATTCAAATATCTGATATTAAAAAAGTATATTATCAAGATCAAGAAAGCTTTTGGGATTGCTGTTCTGTTGCCATTGTTGGGCTAAATAGAAAAACTCTCTGGGCATTTGATTATACACGTTACACTTTCTCCTGTTGTTGTTCAGCTCCACCATCAGAAACTAATATTGTAATAAATACTGGAAAAGAAATAAATTATGGATTTACAGTTATTGATGGCCCAGTATTTACGTCATCACTAAAGACAGCTTTAAATGCGAATGTTGAATTCTTTGAAGGAATACCGTAATCATTGAATCAATATTTATTAATTTATTTTCTCTCCCGTTTTTGTTATAAGTGAATTAGTAAATTTTCATTAAAAAAGTGGCAAGTGAAATAATAATAAATGAAATGTTTAAAATTAATATAGACTAAATATACTAGGAATTACAGTAATATTTCTTAAGTAGTAAGTAGCATCAAGTTCGCATTTGAAGAAAATCATAAACCGTTTCATACACCACCAACATAATAGCTCCACCAGGACCAAGTCGCATAACTAAAGCAACTTTTACATAATTAATGTTACAGTATCCTTTCAAAGTTACATACCTTTAGGTAACAGTCCACGATATAAAGCTAAAAAGCCTTCTTGCCTTGCAACTAATGCCATTGATTGAAAACATGTATGATAAATTCGTCCAGTTGAAGGTTGAGGTCCTTGAATTCGAGATTTTGCAACATCAAATGGAATATTTGCAATTGAAGCTAATGAACCGGCTGTAAAACCAAGCAGCAGCCGAAGTGTCACAGATCCTTGTGAAGTGCCATCACTTGGAATTAAATATTTTAAATTATGATAAATTCCGAAATAAAACATATTCCATACACCATTTCGCCCCAAGGTTGCATCCAATCCACGAAATAATCCCTTTGTTCCAAATCCATTTTCTTTAATAATTTCGCGAGCAACAGATGCTGTTGTTCGAGTCTAAAAATAGTACGTGTAAAGTGATAGTAATTTATAAGCAACACCTTGTCAATGCCAGCACTTCGATCAGATTGCATTCGAACTTTTACAGTTTCAAAGGGACATACGACGACTGCTTCAGTTAAACCAGAACCCAGCCCAGCAAGGGAGAGAGACATCCATACAGGCAAACCATCAAATGCAAAAGCTTTCTTGTATTGTTCAAATGTAAAAAATTTAGTTGCACGTTTTGGAGTTTCTGCTAAAATTGGCGGCAAAATACCCTGAAAAAATAAAATCCATAAATTCAATAAAAAAAACTACAGTAAGAATTTCAAACCTTGTAAAATCCCATAATTCCTTCATTCTTCAAAGTTTGATTGAAGCAATCTGTTAAGCCTTTATAGTTTCCACCTTGAATTTGAAGCCTTGTTTTTAGCAGATCTAATGGTAAAATTATATTTAGATTGAATTTATGTTACATGTCATATAATGTATTAAAAAAATAATAATTTTCATAATAAGAATTTATTTTGTTTAAAAACTTGGGAAAAAATAATAATATAATAAATCAAATATTACAAATTTAAATGTGGCAAATATTGTTCAAATTCAACATCACGAATATAAGGGAAATTATTATCCATCATACATGCTTGAATAATTCCAGCTCGAAATTGAATGTCTTTATCCTTAAATTTATCAAGACGTTGCAAGAGGCTTTCTTTTGTAACAGTAACTTCAGAAATTGCTAAGGATGAAACTGATGCAACAGGAGTATCTTTCCAATGTAACTCAATTCGATCAGCAGGAACAACATTGTGTTCATTTTTAAAACATAAATATGCTGCTGTATGCGATAAGAATGTGTGACAGTCTATAAATGTGAATAAATCTTTAAATCATTCTCTGCTCAGACTAAAACTTACATCTACAATTAAAAATGATCATTTCTTCTGCCCGAATATGTTGAACCCAATGATTGTACTTAAAACTTTTGGAGCATTTTCGACACGGAATATCGGCATCGATATGAGCTTTTTTAAGATGACATTTTAAATCATAATGTAGAATTGTTGTTACATTACATTCTGCAAATGGGCATTTGGTAAGCAAATCTTGAACAAGTGAACCAGGAAACGGCCAACAATAAAATTGTTCCATTAATTCAAAGTCAATTTCTTTTTTCTCAAAATTTTCAACAGCTAATGTGGGGATATTCTGGTTGCCAACATGTAAGGAAAAACAACTGAAGTACGAGGCAAGCATTTGACGACGCCGTGCAATAAACTTCTTTTCATTTGCGGGAGTCATATTAACATGAATCTGTCGCCAATATGGTTTCAATAAATCGATAGTAAACGAAACTAAAATATTTAAATTTTTTAACAATTATAGTTACAGTTACCCACCAAGATTGTGATCAACTCCAACAAAAAATTTATTTGTAAATAAATCTTTTACATATCTGTGAACATGCTCAGGTTTTACCGAAGTATCAATTTTACAAATATCCCGAAACCTATCAATTGTCTTTCTTAGTTCATCTGCACCAAAATATAAATATGATTTTGAAGCATCACTTTTCCAGTTGTAATCTGATCTTAACAATTCCAAAATTTGTTCCATTGTTACCACTCCCTTTTTATCATTCATAAGTTGAAACGCAATTTCAACAGCCGCTCCCTAAATATAATGCGTTCGTTAATTATAAAAATGAATACACGGTAAACGAAACCTTTCTTAAACATTTTGGAGAAACCAAAGACAGGGGAATTTTGAGTGCCGATGCTATATTTTTCATCGTAGTATCTTTTAAATGAGAATATGATAAGGATACATTCTAAATTTTATTAATAAACATATTTCATTTAATTGTAAAAAACCAACTTCAAGCAAAAAATTGTAGTGTTTGTTTTGGCATTTGCGTGGCTCAAGAAAAACAAAGTTTTCGAGGAATTCTTGTTTGATAGTTAAACGTTTTGCAGCAAATCCATCAACGATTGATGTAGTGAAAGCTCCACGCAACGATAACAACAGAATTAAGTATTTTACTAAGCAATTGGAAGTGCCATCAGTAATTGCATTAGATGTAATTCTAAAAATAATAAAGAAAGGAATATAATACGTAAAAATCTTACTCTTGTCCACCAAGAGCTTTTTTGCCCATTTTTGTGTATATTCCAGTAAATTCAACGCTAACACGATCTCCAGTCCAGTAAAATTTTAAATTTTTTAATCTTAAACCCGGTGTTGATGTAGATCTTTTATGTGATCGCATTTGTATAAATGATGATGGCCGCCATCCACTTTTTACCATGAACAAAAGTAATACTCTTTCTGGAATTGTTCTTTTAAGGTATGATTTGTTTTAACTGTTTTTTACCTTGTAGCTGATAGACAGTTTTAACTGGTACATGTTTGAAATATTCCAATATATCTTCCTTCATGATTGGCCACTTTTCGCGATCTGTGGAAACTGTTTGTGAAGTTAAATTTTCCAACAATTTAATCATTTCTCCCCGAGATGTGTTAAATTGTCCACGTTCCATTTTAAGATATCCAAAAAATTTAAGAAATGTTCCAACTCCCACACGATAATTCACTATTGTAGATGCCTTTAATGTGAGATATTCGTCTTCCTGATATTCTGATACTGCTGTACGTGCACCACGAAGGAAGTCCATAATAGCATTCATATAACTTCCATGTCGTTGACGGCTATCAGCTAAATGCTGTTCAAACATTACAAATTCATTCTTCAAAAAGTCGTAATTTGCAAAACGTTGATCCATTTCTTTTGGATTTTTTGCTATCATATAACATACAAATTCTCGGAAGGCTTTAGAGCTGCTTACAATCTACAAAATATATATTTACTAGAATAACCCAGATGTTTAATTATGTTACCGTATTTTCACTAATTGCTAAACCCCAAGCGGATGAAAAACCTTTCTTCGTGATGACGGAAATTGTTTTATTAGCAAATAAAAGACATGCTGATTGAAGTCGTTCTGTAATTAAATTTTCGTGTTCCTGTTCATCGATAGCAGCTTCTCGAACATCGTCTTGATCATCTTTAATTTCCTTTTCAAAAGACTTTACAAGATTTTTCATTTCGCAAATCTCAAATAAAAGAGCATTAACTAATTTAATCCTTTTGATTGATTTTGTATAATGAAATCCAGTTCCTTTAACAAATTTTGTCGCAATAACTAAAAATTAACTCATGAATGATTAAATATAAAAAGTATAATTGATTACATTGTTCAACTTTCCCCCAAATTTCTTCCCGTTTTTCTGTTGATATTATAACTCTTTCTTGATAAGAAGCACCACCCATAAGAGCATGTCGGATTAGACTTCGAAGTTGATCTTTATCTTCCTTTAAATCATTTGGAACATCTGCCAGTTCCAAGAAGAATGCCAGCCATTTATCAACATCTTCTTCTGTCATTTCTTTTCCAATCTCTTCTTCCAGTTCAACTTCATTTTCAAGTTCTTCAATTCGTTTTTGAATTACTTCTTTATATTTCATTACAGTCTCTTCTGATATAACCTCTTCGGCATCATCAGAATAATCTTCGTCATCATTTTTAGGAATTTCATTGTCAACAAAATCTTCATCATTTTCAGGAATTTCTTTTTCAGATTCTATTGGAAACGGCCTTTCTGAATCCAAAATTTTATCATCTGGAGGTCGAATCGGTTTAGGAACGATGTAGATAACACCAGTACGTGGTAGGGGATGTTGATGAGAATGTGAAAGGCATAACTAAAAGACTGTCATAATTTATTTATCAAATATTTATTGAATAACTTGCCTTCGTATTCGTATTTTGTTCACATAAAGAAATTGAACCATATTTCTCAAAATTCACCCCGGAATTATGCATAAACCATATGACACGTTGCATCAAAGAAAATAAGCTATCATGACTGCCTTTTACGCCAATTTGTTGACATTCTTTACTACGCATTTTGCTTACGATATCAGATGCAGATAGTTCTGTCTTAGCCATGAATGATTTTGCCAATATTAAAGCATCTTTTCTTGTTGCTGAAGCAATTATATTCTATAAAAATATAAAGAATTATAAATTTAACGTATATAAATCAAACTTACATCAAAATCCTGTTGAAAAAATCGTACAAGATGATCAGCTGCTTCATCTGTAATGTTTGCAGCACCTTTAGGTTGCAAGACCGCATTTTTGTGTGGAGCACTCCGCTTTCCCCCGCGGAGTATTTTAGCCACTTTTCTTGTCGCATACCAATGTTTAAAGTTGTAGCAAGTATCATCTGTGCAATTAGGTAGCCGTTTAAAATCCCATAATCTTAAATCTTCATCAGGATCGAACTCTTGTTCAGGTACAAGTAAAACTTTAAAAAGATGTTTAAGCGGTGTTATCTGCTTAGTGGTTGGTTTCATTGGAACACACATTTCTCCACCAGCTTGGAGCTTTTCCAAATAAAGTGTAGAAAAATCTTTTGACCATCCACCGAATTTATCTTTTAAGCTTTCAATATTATTTGATGAATATCCATTTGCCTAAATTTTTATACATATAAGTAAATTTAGTTATTTCGCAAAGGCTTACTTCAAAATACTCTCTGATTTTAGGAAAATGAATTTCTTCACTCATTTTCAATCTATTCTTGCGATCTTGTGCTAGTTTGCTAAGCCTTTTGCTTTTGGAAGTAGAAGAACTGCTTACTGAACTTCCCATTGATTCATCAGATGAAGATGATGAAGATTTGTTTCCATAATTTGGCGGGGGCTCCAATTCTTCAGAAGATGATAAATCATCATCAGTTTTGTTGCGCTTTCGACGAGGAGAGTTGAAAGTTTTATCTAAAATCATGCATTTAGTTGCGGCAACGTTTTCGTTTCAAGAAAATTATGGCATTTTTAATCAAATTTAAAAACTAACCAATTTGATGAGTTTTAACCCCACTTGCATCCTCCATACTACAAAAATATATAATTAATTAATTATTATTTAGATTTTTTAAAGATATTTAAAAGTATTTTTACTTTACAGACAAACAAATTAAAATCAGAATACATAATAAAAATACTTTATTTTTTTAACATAAATAACAACTCAGTCAACGAAATTGCAATAAATTTTAATCAAAAGATTAATTACAATATGAAACGAATAACATTAAGCAATTGTACAATCGACGTTAAACAAATACAATAAAACGGATCATACAATACCTTTTTTCTTATTTACCAAAAAAGATTTGCTTTGTTGAATCATTGTTTTTGACGTATCGAACAGCAGCTGCTTCACGTGAACGGCGATTACGGTATCGGCAGCAGAGAATAATTCCACCAACAACAAGTGGACCTGCAACACAAACAATACAAATAGCAAGAACACCATATCCAGAGAAGATTCCACCAACATTTGGACGAGGTTTGGCAGTTGATGATTTTTGAACAATATCATCAAGGCCTAAAAATTATAGTAATACAAATTGTCGTTATTATTAACAAAAACTAACTCTTAACATCATTAATATCACCATGAAATTGCAAATCAATAGCAAACATATCAGCGACTTCTGTTTCAATAACATCATCACGGAAACACATTTTTACAATAATTTTTTCAGCTGCGCAGTGAACATCATAGAATACAGCGTAAGCTGGTTTATCCATTTGCATGACAGATTGGATACCTTTGCTTCGAATGGATTGAATAATGCCGCTTCCAATTGATTTAATTTTATCTTTAAGAACAATTCGAGAAATCTTTCCAATCTGTAAAATATAAAATACAATACTATTTAAAATTCAAAAAACAACAAACATGTTCAGTCATTTGGCCATTTTCTTCATTAAGTTGAACAACAGCAGTTTGTAGATTTTGGATGGCCACTTCCTGGTGCACAGTCAAAACAATTCCAGCAACAGTAAATGAAAAGCCAGCAACTTTTCTGACAGCAGGATTGCTCAAAATTTTTCCACCCAATTTTACTGCTTTTGGTCCATTTTTTATTATACCACCACCCATCTTCTTTACAATTCCGCTTACTCCTGGAAAATTCCCGCTAACTTTACCAAAAGCACCTCTAGTTTGTCGGATATTCATGGGTCCTTAATAATATTAATTATTATTTTTAGATATATTCGAAGTAAATTCATACCACAGAATCGAACTTGAGCAAGTTTACCGATTTCCGAAGTGACATTACGAATTGACCCAGCAAAAAAATTCTTGAGTTCGATACGATCGTTGTAATCTATAAAAAAAACTACCGTAATCAGCTATATTTTTAAACTTCCTACCAGAAATTTGTTCGATGAGGGGATCAAGAAGACCATCATTGATGAAATTTTCACCATATTTGATTTCTTTAGTTTGGCATAAAACATCTTCTTCTTTTTCATGACCAAAAATTACAACAATCAAGAGGCAGATAAATAATGTCCACCAAAAAATTTTTTCGGACATTTTGGTCTAAAAAGTAAATAATACGTTCAGTGCTACAAAAAAATTTAAATATTATAAAAACACGACATGGGTTTTTTATATTGTAAATAAAAATTTGAAATTGACATATGCAAAATCAATATTAAATTATTTTTAGTTTTTTTGAAAATAAATGGGAACATCAAAGAAAAAAGGGAATAATTTTTTGGTACAGTATATTTTACAACATTAAGCCTTTAATTAATTTTATTGACAGTATTAAATAAATATTTAATTATTTTCAAGTTTTTTGAAAGTAAATAGAAACCTCAAAGATTTTTTTAGGAAATGTTTTTTTGGGTACTGTACAATTTATAAAATTAAGGCTTAAATTAATTGTATACGGCGAATAATGAACTAATAATTTTGCAACCATTACAAAAGAAACTTAACGACAGTTTTCAGAAAGAAAAAAGGGGATAAGAACTTCTTGCATGAAGTTACTTTTATACATATTATTTGTTCATCTTTTTTCAATCATTGAGAGATACGCCCATAACTATGTTAACTTTTGATGTTGCTAATGCCGAAAAAAAATGTGTTTCATAGACAACTTTTTTTAATGTTTTTTTGTACAGCCTCTTACATCAAAAACGATTGACCGAAAAAAACACCACAGCTTCATCGTCTATTTTGTTGTTTCCATTCGAGTAAGATGGTGCCACTTTTTCTGATTTTTTTTCGAAGCAAAAACAACCGAAGACAAAGTTATTTTTATCCATTACAACAAAATGAAAATAAACATAAAAAGAAATTGAAAATGTGTATGCATTTATTTTACAACTCTTTTTTTGGATAATGAAAATAGTGTTTGGATTCAGTAATAAGTTTCTTTCTATAATTAGTGTTGAAATTAATCTGAATATTGTTCAAGCAATAAATTAGCGAAAAAAAGAACCAATGTTTTTTGATCAAGCTCCTTCATTTTTTGTTTCAGTGTTATTTTTTGGCCTTTTACAAATCATAAACAACTTTGGTTCTTTGCTTAATGTTATTGAAAAAAAAAGAAAAGATCAAAAATAAGTTTTTTTCAGGTGCTTGGGATGGTACCATCTGATTCATCGTTTTTGTTTACGTCTACAAAAATGTACTTTTCCTGATTAGTTTGTAGTAATTTATTTTTTTTACAATTAATGATTAAATTATAATGATTTTCACAATTATAAACATTACAAAACTACACATTAAATGAAAAAGTTTTCGGACATGTCTCGCATTAGTTTACTCCCATTTTGTCTCTCGAAAGTTGAAAAAAGGATAAAAAAAACGATGACCGGCTAACAATAACCCATCTTCAGCTTTTTATGTTTCGTTTTCCAAATGCTTATGATGGTGCCAACGTTTTGTTGTCTTTTTGATGCCAAGTAAAAACAAAAAAAAAACTCGTAGAAATACATATTTCTGTCAATGACAGAAAAATAAAATTCAAAGCTGTTACAAATACATTTTGTAACAAGCTTTTATTTTTCGACAGTTTGTTTTTCACTTAAAAGATTATACAAATATCTTTATTTAGGTGCTTGCGGCAGTGCAATGTGAATCATCGTTTTTGTTTTTGTCTGCTTAAATGTGTTTTTTTTGCATTAGATACTAATAATATTTAACAAATTAATATCTAATGCAAGCCCAAATAGAAAAACATTTGAAAAAATAATAATCCTTTAAAATTGTGTGCATCAATGCACGACACTACGCCAAAATGAGGGTTTGGGAGCAGCATATTTAATAGTTCCACTATGCTAGTCGAGGCAGATCTAATGGATGCATTAAACATACTTCCACGAGCCCAGCTGATCCACCTGCAGCTATTTGTCTACTACCTTCTTTCACTTTCTCCATTGTTTCTGATACATTAATAAATGTTAGTTTTGAAAATGAAAGAGTTATTTGTAAGCACAAAGGTATACGGTAGGAGCACTCCAACAAATTGAGCAGCACAAAAAAATTATAGTCAAATAAAAATTTATTTTTGATCAATACATGTATCAAAAGGAACCGGTAATAAATAACAAACAAAATGTCAACAAAAAATAATATTGCACAATAAAAATAAGATATATAAATTTAAGATAACTGAAAGATATAAGGCGCTTTAATAGCTGATAAAATAAGCTAATGCAAGAAAGAAAAATGTACAACAAATAGAAAGGCGAGATTCATGCAAAAAAGGTAACAAAAAAAGAACCGGTAATAATGCAGATATGCAAGAAAGAGAGTATAAAAGGAATAAAAGAGTTTGATAAATATTTAACTTTTTTGATAGTCATCAACAGTTCTCATATGAATAATACCACATTCTTCATTTTTACTGATTGGAACATATGAAGATAGCATTCGATGTGAAGTTGGATCCCAGGAAGATTCTGACCATGTAGTTGGTGTTCCTCGTCCAAAAACTGCAAAAATAATTGCTGATAAAAGAAGAATAACCGCAATCAACAAGAATACAATTCGCCAATATCGAAGTAAGCTGCAACAAAATTGAAACATTAATTAAAGCTCAATAAATAAATTAAAAACATACTTTAGTGGAGTAAAGAATATTGTAATAATTGGTACAAAGATGAATGCAAAACTGAACGGAATCATCATATGACTTATAAGATATTGAGAATAATATCGTCCAACAACAATTGAACTTTGTAAGAATCCATTTATTGCAAATCCAAGTGAAAATAATGCAGCAAAATGTACAAAACTAAAAGTAATAAAAATTATTGCACTATTTTGCAGAAAAGGAACATACTTGACAAAAGTTGAATATTCATTATAATGATGTAATGCAGCAGCAATTGCTAATCCAACAAATAAAAAGGCACAAATACCAAAGGCAAGAGTATTGTAAAATCGGACTTTAAGTGTTAAGCCACAAACATTTACCCATTTGTTTAACAAATAACTAAGCCAATGAACAAATGCCTAAAAAGCTACTTGTAAAAAATGTAAAAACCTTCTTAAAAACATACCATTAAAGCAAATGGAAGAACAGCAAATGTTCCTGCTTGATACGGTACCAAACCAATAACAGTATTTGCATAAACGGGTAAAAATGTAATAAATAAAGCAAAGGCACAAAAATAACCAAATGCAGCAATCCAAATTGCCATAGCTGGAATTGATTTGAAGACCGTTGAAAAGACATTATGTTCCATAATTCTGTTATTCTAAAAAATTTCTGAATGTACAACATTGAAATGCACGTAATAAACAAACCTGTGCTTTTCCAGTCATAACTTTATTCAATTCCAAACCATTTACCCAACGATGCTTCTGCGGAGAGTCACGATAAAAAATTAAAAAGATAATGAATAAAACAGCTGTAAAAATTGCGTGTAGATAAAAAATAAGATTAAAGCTTTCTTTGTTAATTTCATTTGTTAATGACCATGAAATAATTGGTGTCATCTGTAAATGTTGCAAAAGTATGTTTAACAAATCAATAAAAATGATTAAAAATAGCAGCAACTTACAATTAACGCAGAAATGCAGGTGCAAAGAAACCACAGCTGTTCTTTCAATGATGCCCAAGCGACAGCATTTTTTCCAATAAAATTAAAAACTGGACCAAATGCAATTCCTTGAATTACACGAATTGCAATAATGGCATTATGACCTTTAAAATTTAAAAGTTAGAAAGAAGTTAAAGAAAGCAATGAGAAAGTAAGTAGGCGAAAGTAAGGAAAAGAGTAAGTAACAAACCATAAGAAAAAAGAAATGGAATAGCTGCTGTTGAAATGGCGGAGACGAGTAAACATACAAGAATAATTCGATGACAGCCAATTTTACGGAATAAGATGCTTGAAAAAATATGTGAAATAAGCATGCCAATACCAGGGGCAATAAAAAATAAACCATCAAAAATTTCATCATTAATTGATCGATCAAAAAATGAAACACCAGAATAATCGGTTAATCTAAAAAAGAATAATTAATCTTTTTTGTAAACACTTTTTTAAAAATAAATTACTTTTCTTCTTTTGTGTTACTTGCAGTTTTCTCTTCTTCTCCATCTTTGATAGCACGTACAGTATCTTTATCATTAATTGCAAAACCTATAACAGTAATGAATTACAGTAATTTATTTATAAAGATGAGACATACCTTTTGAAGATGCAGTTGCTGCTGTAGTGGTAGTTGCAATGAGTGGAGCAGCTTCTCGAATTTCTTCACTCAATTCTGTATCATTCTTGACAATATTTTCACCAGGTACTGTAGCTTTTGTAAGAAGAATCAATCGAGTATTTTTAATTGTTGGTGGATATGTTGCTGCTTCAAATGCTGTCTCGATTGAGCTGTCAACAGATGGAATTGGATATCCTTTAAAAAATCAATATAAACAACGGTAAATACTCCTTTGAAAGACAAACCTTCATCATCATCCATTTCGGGTTTCTTTTTAAGACCATCATTTTGGAGCTCAGATATCAAAGCTTGAGTTGAAAACTCATCTTCTTCCATTGGCACCGGAGCACCTTCTTCTGTGGAATTAGCTTCGGTTTCATTTGTTTGTCGGCGTATTCTTGTTAATGGAATATCAGATGGTGGCAAACCTATAAAATATAAAAATTATAGAATTCTCCCAACAACAAAAAAACATACCATAAGTTTTTTGAGATAATGATACAAAATGTTTTGGTATTAAATCTTCTTTATTAATAATAGCAAAATTTAATAGAATTGCATTTGCAAAAAGTGAAATAATACAAAAGAATGATAGTAGCAGGATGAGAGATCGAGCATTGTTGATGAAGCAACAACAACATGTCCCTTTCATAGACATGACTGTTGTTGTTGCTGCTTGTTAATTAATTGAATTATACTCTGAAAACAAAATTTTATTAAAGTAAACAAGAAAAAATGTCAACATAAAATTAAAGACTCGAAGTAAAACGGTTCAATAAAATTTCCAATCAAAAAAAAAGAAGCAAATAAATAAAGTGGAAACTTTTCACTGGAAAAGATTTGATAAAAAAAAGAGTAATAAAACTATACGAAAATATAAAATACAAAGAAGCAATACAAAATTTAGGTGTAATAATCCAAAAAGACAAAAATGCGATTTAAAATACATTTTAAAAACAACACGTAAAATATTCTTTCTTTATTACAGTACGCATTATTACTTATCTAATGTTTAAAAAAAAAGATTGTCACGGAAGCTTTAAAAAATTTGATTACTCAGACACAAAAATTTGAAACAATTTCAAAAAATGAATCAGCAGCAGCTTTTTAAAAAAATTGTTGAAGTGGTAGTAGGGGTGGTGATAGGGAAATAAAAAAAACAAACACGGATAACAAAAGTGATGAAGATGAGAGACAACAACAGACAAGAAAAGAAACAAAAAACAATAATTCTTTTTTGACCGTTTTTTTTTGCAAAAAAAAGTTTAACGGATTTTAAGAGCTTGCTTAAAAATGCAGCAATAGATCTTCAATGAAAAAAAGGAAGAAACCCATCTGTTTTACGGAAAAAAAGAAAAGGAATAAAGGAATTGTAATTCCTTCCAAAGCGTTGCTTTTTTGCAACAATTTGTTAGCGGTTTTGGTTGTAAAAACTAATAATAATAATAACAATAATCCATCAAAATCATATCCTACTCTGCTTTTTTTTTGATGTAATCAAAACAAACTTTTAATTTTTAAATTATTTTGATGAATAAAAAAGTTTGAGACATTGCAGTTTTTGTTTCAGAGAAGTTAGGGGATGATCACGGGGGATGGAAGAAAGAAACAATTTTCTACAAAAATAAACAAATCAATATTTTTATTTCTCGTGTTTGTGTTGCACAGAAAAGGAAGAAAAACTAGGAGGAAAAACGATTGAATAATAAAAACATGGACCTTATTTCTGTTGGTGTTGAAAAAGAGGGGTAACATAATATCGGAAGGACAAACTTTTTTTGTTGGTAGAAAAGAAAAACATTGAACAAAAAAAGAAAAAGGAAAGTTGCGCGATATTTCTTTCATTGATGCGGATGATGAAGGGAGAGTAATGATGATGATGAGCAGAAGTAACAGCAGCAACATAAAAAAGAAGAAAGAAGAAGACTCATTCACCTAAAAATAATTTAAGTAATGTAATGTTTTTTTTGCGTGCACCAAAATAGTATGTACAAAAGGGAGAGACACTTTTCAACGAGAAAAATTGGAGATTGTTGATGGCGGTGAAAAACATTACCATCTAAAAAATTTTCGAATATTTCTCATTTTTTCCCAATAAAGGTAAAGGAAAGGTGAAGTGACATGCATCTATCTGTCTCTGTATTTACAAGTGAGTCCCCGCTTTTTTTTTCTTTTTGACGCCGAAAATGAGAAGAGATGGTTTAAAACAAAAATGGGTACTCTGCTTTGAACAAAACTAAAAATCTCTGAATGGATATAGTTAAAACTAAAAATCAACTTTGAAACTAGCTGAACGTAAGATGTTTCAAGTTCAGCTGTAAACTATCTCTCCTGCTTTCAAAAAAACTGTAAAGCTTATAAAAGAAAAGGAAAAAAAAGAAACAAGACAAAACAAAAAAGCTGCATTTAAAAAAGATCCTTAAACTTTTCTGTCTTTCTTCCAAGGGCTTTTTTTGCAAAGGGGTCATAACAAATGTTTTATGCTTCCACATTTGGGCATTTATTGCCATTTGTAACGAGTAGTTGTCTTCTTCTTCATTGATGACAGTTGTTGCTTTTTTTCTTTTTAGATGACATTCTTTTTAAAAAAAATGGACATTAAAAAAGGCATAAGCAAAAAAAGCTGCGCAAAGCAAAAACCGATAACAATCTTTTTTTTTCTATCAAAAAATCTGAACACAAA